>PVHX01002440.1:24533-168371 GCA_004024805.1 Geosciurus inauris
CCCCGAATTCCTTAACAAGACTCCTTTAGCACAGGAAATAAAAACAAGAATCAATAAATGGGATGGTCTTAAACTAAAAAGCTTCTTCTCAGCAAAAGAAACCATCAATGAGGTGAACAGAGAGCCTACACTCTGGGAGCAAATTTTTGCCACATGCACATCAGATAGAGCACTGATCTCCAGGATATATAAAGAACTCCAAAAACTTAACACCAAAAAAACAAACAACCCAATCAATAAATGGGCTAAGGAGCTGAATAGAAACCTTTCAGAAGAAGATATACAATCAATAAATAAATATATGAAGAAATGTTCATCATCTCTAGCTATTAGAGAAATGCAAATCAAAACTACGGTCAGATATCATCTCACACCAGTCAGAATGGCAGCTATCCAAAATACCAGCAACAATAAGTGCTGGCGAGGATGTGGTGAAAAAGGTACACTCAAACATTGCTGGTAGGACTGCAAATTGGTGCAACCAATCTGGAAAGCAGTTTGGAGATTTCTTAAAAAACTTGGAATGGAACCACCATTCGATCCAGCTATCCCACTCCTCGGCCTATACCCCAAAGATTTTTAAAAAGCACGTGACCTTGTTTTTAGAGCCTGTTAATTCTCAGGCAGAAATACATGCAGACATTGTATTTCCAGCATGCTGCCTTTCTGGGGTATAGGAGCAGGAAATGAACATCTGCTCTTCCGGGAGGGGGGTGTTAAGCAGCGTGTCTACAACCTCTCCACGTCTACAACCTCTCCGTGTCTCAGGCAGGCTCCTGTGATACCTTTACTACCATGGTGACCATCTCTGAGTTTCAGGATACATCAGACCCAACCTTAGAGTGGAGTGAGAAAAATGTTTTTTTCTTCGGTGGGTTTACACATTCTCTGAAGATGCTATTCAAAATCTGTCAAATTAGTGGAGTTTCACGCAGGCTGCCCAACCTCAAATGAAATAACAGCGATGACGGGTCACATAGGCATTGAGATTTATAATTCATGAGGCCATTTGATACACATTGTCCAGTTGGATTCCCATGACAATCTCAGAGAGATTGTCAACTATGATCGAGGACACGGCAAGACTAGTTCGAGCAGCTGTGGAAAGCAAGGGACTCTGTGCCAGTTGCTCCATCCCTGACCCTCTTTTTACTTCATGACACCACTTTTGGTGCCCAGTTAGGAGAGTAGGGACAGTGGTGGTGTGGGGTCAATCTTTATTTATCCTAGTTGTGCAGACTGATTTCAAAACTAGCCCTAGTTCTTTGGCCCTTCTGGGATCCACGCCATTTGTAAAGACTCTGACCCAGAGATGGAGCCCATTTCCCACTCCTTGAATTGGGATGGCCTTGCGACTGTATTAGGCCATTAGAAAGCAGGAGAAATGGTAATGCGTCATTTCCAAACTACCTGGAGAGGCGTGGACTTTTTTACTTGCTGTCACCTCCACGTGAACCTGCCTGGGTGAGTGTCCTGAAGGGTAGGAGTCTACACAGAGGAGGGTCCAGCTCTCCCAGCTGAAGCTGTCCTAGACTAGCAACCCCAAAGCTGCTCATCAGCCTACAGCTGACCATAGCCACATGAGTGAGCCCAGCCAGAACCAGAACTGCCCAGCTGACCCATAGACCTGAGAACAATAGTAACTGTTGGGTGTTAAGTGCACTCAGCTCGATTGTAGTGGTAGATAATTGATATAGCACTCAACAGAAATGTGAGTGGCCTCTACCCTTCCTGAGTTCTAAAGGACCATAGCAATGGACAAGGCATCCCCTTGATCCTCAAAATGTCATAATCTGTTAGGGAAGTTATGATGATAGTTCTATGGCCTAGGTGGCACCCAATGTTACCTGTGTGAGTGGTTAAGAAGAGCCAGAGTTCTTGGAAGAAGGACAGATTCAACGGCCATTGGGAATTTCTTCCCAGTTCAGTGAACTACTAAATCACACCCATGCATTGAATAAGACCTAAAATGACCTAAATGCATCCTACCATTTATAGGGCCATGGACGAATGCAGGCCTAGGCATGGCCAAGTTATAATATCCCTCAAAACAAAAAAGCTTTTTACATCTCGAAAGGGAACATATGACCCCTTTGTAGTAGAATAGAACACCTTATAAATAATGTATATTGTGGAGACAAAAGACAATAAAATTTGGGAACTACCTCCCACAAACCCTCTGAACTTTAAAGAACATATTTTTATTCATCTCAGGTGAATGATCCCAGTGCTGATCTATGAAGCGTGTGAAATTTGAAATCCTGTTGGAACAAACCTCCCCTTTCCTATCTTAGCTGATTCTTGGATTAAGAATCAAAACAGAATAAAGGCAAAGACATGGAATAGGGCGAGCACTTAAAACACAGTGACTACTGGAGCAGAATCTCCCCCACTTTCTGTTTGTGGGGCTTTGGAAATTACCTCCCTCTGCCTCAGTTTTCTCATCTGCAAAATGGGGATAAAAACAGTGTTGTGAAAAATAAGCGAGGCCACCTCTATAAGGCACTCAGCAGGAGTCAAGCAAGGACAGTTGCTGTCATTAGTAAGCTCTTACTGAATTCCATTGTTGATGAAGTCAATACTGAGTGTTTTCCAGTAATCAACCCATCATTTCTTATTTTCGTTTCAAAAAGCAAGTATTTCATGTTCTCAAAGATCATTAATTTGATAATACATATGATTAATACAAATAAGACATGATTTCTTCTGTTCATAAAAAGAAATAACTTTTTCCAAATGAAAATATGGTCACCAGAGGAGGAAGTATCTCCTGTCATTATTTTGTATCTGTTTTGGGTCTAGCCTCTGACTGTAGTTGAGATTCAAAACTCCACTTTCCTATGTCTACAGGAAATGTTGGGTTTACTTGGTTTAGAGTTTAAATCTATTACTAGGTATTAGAAATTATTAAAAGAGGAGTCATTTGGCAATTAATAAGATAGGTGATGTACCCAGGATCCTGGAAAAAGTGTTCACATTGAAGGGACCTTGACTCCCATAGTCCTGGCCCCAGAGCATACAGAACCCCGAGTACACTCAAACAAAAAGGGGGGGGGGGCGCCAAAGCTATCATTCAGAAAATTCTGGCCAGAAACTAATGTAAATGAGAAATGTATCTGTAGTGTTTATCATCTGGATTCTTTTGGAAAGAAAAACCACAGAAATAACAATACCCTTCTCATCAACAAAGTCATGAGGTGTCCAAACCTAGAGAGATTTTAGTCACTCTTGATATCTGTTCAAAAGAGAAATTGCTGAGGTAGAAATCAGCAGCAAGGGTAACTAACAGAAAGGAGACAGAGCAGCTACCCAGTGAGAGAGGAATATTAAAAAGGCAGACGTTTTACCTGAAAGTTAAGCTAAGTTTGAACCCACATAAAGGGAACAAAGTAGAGCAACAACTAGGTCAATCCCAGCTCATACAATAACTATAACCGGGACCAGAGTGCGAAATTAGAGCTGGACGTTACAATGCAATGCTACTAGCAAATCTCCAGAACCCTACATGTAAATGTGGAGTCAATGTCTGGAACCCACATGTCCTAAAACAGACTTTTCCACTCCTTTGATAAGCGTCCTGAGGACAGGAGCCCCGCCTCATGCATTTCTGAACTGTCTACCTCCTCCCCCAGTACCAGCCCAGAGCCCAACATAGACAAAGTACTAACTATAGGTCTGCTAAATATGTGAATAAGTAAAAGAATAATGAACTTAGATAAATGGCTGATACCTCCACAATCATTTAGTAAGAAAATGAGAATTGTTTTGGATACAGTCTTTACTTTTTAGTACATGAAATATGTACACTTTTTATAATAATCAACCGGTTAGCCGGGTGCAGTGGTGTATGCCTGTAATCCAGCAGCTCAGGAGGCTGAGGCAGGAGGACCACAAGTTCAAAGCCAGCTTCAAAAACTTAGTGAGGCCCTAAGCAACTCAGTGAGACCCTGTCTCTAAATAAAATACAAAAAAGCAGGGTGGGGGACTGGAGATGTGAATCAATGGTTAAGTACACTTGAGTTCAACCCCTAGTACCTCCCCCAAAAAACACAACTGATTAATGAATAAAAAGCAATCTCTTACATCAAAGAATCAGAACAGTGGGTTACTTGGATATTGGTTGGAGCCCCGTGTAAAAGTTAGTGTGTACTCTATTAGGACCACAAACTATCCCAGTGTTAATTGTGGACAACCACAGAGGTTGATTTCTTCCTCACATTGCCTGCAAGCTGTGCCTTAGTTGTGGCAAGATTTTGTCAATCTCATGGCAGAAAGAAAAGCTAAAGGTATAGGACCTGTGGTCATGAACCACAGGGAACACCCCAAAGAGTCAGGTCAACCACACAGTACGGTCCTTCTGATTTATACTTAGCTGATGGCAAACATGCTTTCTACATGTTCCTAATACACTCGTATCACTGATGTTCTGATAAGTTTTAAAGAACTGTTTAAAGGAAGAATGTTAGCTCTTCATCACTGCAACGAATATCTGAGAAAAACACTGAGAAGGAAAGATTTATTTTGACTCACAGTTCTAGAGGTTTCAGTCCATGATTGGGTTGCTCCAACGCAGAAATATCAGGGCAGAAGTACATGGCAGAGGAGAGCTGCTGGGCTCATGGCAGCTGGGAAACTGAGAGAGAGAGAGAAAGGAAAGGGCTGGGGACAACACATAGTCCCAAAGGGCAGGCTCCCAGTGACCTACTTCCTCCAACCATGCCCCACCAGCCTACCATTTCCACCACCTCCCAGTACTCCATTCAAATTATTAATCAATTAAGTAGATTAGTCCACTTACGAGGTGAGAGCCCTCATGATCCAATCACTTCCTAAAAGCTCCATCTCTGAACACGGCTGCACTGGGGACCAAACCTTCAACAGCTAAGACTTTGGGAGATATTCCACGTCCAAATCACAACAGGAAGATTGTTCTTGATGTTTGGTGACCAAAGTAGAATGTGATGAAAGCAATTTACTATCTCTGATAGGGAACATGAATATAAAATCATGCCTTCCTCGTCTTTTCTTAATAAGTTTGGGAGGTGATGTTTTTTTCCTTTCCCCATCATTTAAGCAAAAGGCCACACAGATAGTACATCCATTAGTATTGAATAGCAGCATAACCAGATAAAAGCTAATGTGCACTTAGTATGTAGTACATGCCGAGAACAGTGCTTCACAGGCGTCAGCAGATCTAATCCTCACAATGACCCTACAAGGTAAGAAACACTGATTTCCATTTCACAGTCCTATGAGGGACCTATGGTATTATTCCCATTTGACAGGTGAGAAAGCTAAGGCACACATTAGTTAGGTAGCCTGCCCAAAGACGGCTGAGCTGGGGTTTCAAACCCATGCAGTATGCCTCCCAAGTTCATGGTAATAACCTTCATTGCCAATTATCTTGCCTTAGAACTTAAATGGGACAAGTGTTTTGTCTATTTTGCTCCCTAAAATAGTGCTGGATACATAGAATGTGCTCAATAAGTATTTGTGAAGTTAAAAAAAAAAAAGCTCAGCCCCAAAGATATGAAGTAGTTTTATTTTCTAATGCTGCTTCTTACCTCACCGTCAATCTCCACTTTCTAATGTTCCTCTGGGATTTTTCTGCCAAAGCCATCCTGGGAACAACAAAAAAGATCCCATTTTCCTTTTAACAATTCTGCAATTAAATGCATCACGGATGGCAAAAAAGCCAGTGATGTCCTGCCTCTGCCTCCTCATTAAATAGTCTTCCCAACACCACACATAACCTGAACCAGCTGTTTACTCAAAATAAATCAGGAGAGACTTTCCCCTAAGTTCCCTGTCTTTGGCAGCACTGATGGGCACTGTCTCCAGGCAGAGGTGGGCGGGCATCCCAGATGCAGATCTGGGGCCCTTGGACCACAAGGGAAGTTGGAGGCCAGCAGCCGCCCCTCCTCGGGTGTGCTGTTGTTTGAACATTAGCCGCCTGCCCATGGTGGTTAGTAATTGCTGGGTTCATTGTGAGCGCTGGGTCTCTCAGGTACATTTCCTAAGCCAACATAAAAAGAAAATGATAAGGGCAAGCACAGGGAGGTGTTTATGTTTTCAGCTCTGGCCAATTGCTGGAGACCTAAAACAGCAGTTAGTGCAGATGGAGGCCCCGGGATTAGGATGCTGATTACAATGGAAACCCAAAACTCTTCTTGCAGAGCGTGCCCAGCACCCAGCTGTCATTCATCCACTTGCGTCTGGCGTAGCTGCCACCCAGCAATTAGCACGCCTGGGCTCTCCTTTGGAGAAGGGGCAGAGAACAATACCACAGCAAGTCCTCCTGGACCAGAAAGCAGGTGAGTCTAGCGTGGAAAAAAACCAGGTAAATGATCCTTTGTCATTATTTCTTGCTGATGGGGAAACCACCAGCAAGGTAAGCCTGGTATTGAACGCTCCTCTCAGGCCTTGAAATGTTAGAGGAAGAAAACAGTCCACACCGGCCTGCAGCGATTAAAGTTCAATGGCGTGCTCAATTATCTCCTTCTATCTATTTAAATGAACCCCCAAAGTTTCCCGCTTCCTAGGGGAGATGCGTATACACACATACCTCACATCTCGGCAGCCAATGGGGGTTGCCACATAAAGTGAATTAAGTTAAATTAAATGCCTTAAATATTCCTAGTTAAATTTTAATTTTGGATAAACAACGAAGAGTTCTTTACCACGCAGATGCCCCATGCAGCATCTGGGACATGCTAAAAATTTATTCTTTCTCTAAAATTCAAAGTTAATGGTACACACCCTTTTGGTTTTTGGTTTGTTTTATTTTGCTAAATGTGGCCACCCTCATTCCATCACAGACACATGTGCTTGGTAAGAGATAAACTCGAACTTCAACGTAAGTGAGGGGCCAAAGGTAAGTGACTCCGTGAAGTTGCAGGCGTACAGTATAGTTGAATCACCCAAGGGATCCAAAGGTTTTCATTCTACTCCCAGAAAAGACAATAAGCTAAGGCTCCCTGGATCAGATCTGTGATGTAAATAAAGATGGAAAACTAGTTTAAAAGTGTGCACAGCGCAGGGACGTAATTGTCAATCTGGAGTCCTAACTCCATCTCTTATTTTGAATTTCCAATGGTGTCTCTACAAAGGGTGCGCAAGGATGTACGCCATTCCAGGAAGGGTAAACCAGTTCATCACATGATTCCATGGTAGAAGGTTGACCCGGATGAGGGACGCCTACAAGGCCGTTGTTGAGCACCCCAGTAGATTTGAGGGAAAGAGGTTTCGTGGGGGATTAACTAGGAATGGCAGCGGATAAAGCACTCAGGGAGCAAATGAGATAATCTCCACACACAAAGATGCTGCAGAGAAAGGATTAATCATGGATTTATCATGAAATCAGTTATGGCCTCCAGATCTGCCCTTTGCGTGTTCAACTACCAAGCTGGAATCAATACCCTGGATCATGTGTGTGTGTGTGTGTGTGTGTGTGTGTGTGAGAGAGAGAGAGAGAGAATGTGTGTCTTTACAGTATTTTTTTTTTTTAGTACCAGGCATTGAACTCAGGCACTCGACCACTAAGCCACATCCCCAGCCCTATTTTGTGTTTTATGTAGAGACAGGGTCTCACTGAGTTGCTTAGTGCCTCACCGTTGTTGAGGCTGGCTTTGAACTCACAATCCTCCTGCCTCAGCCTCCCTAAGTGCTGGAATTACAGGCATGCACCACAGTGCCCTGCTTTAGAGTTTTAAGTCAACACTAATACGAGCTAATTTATGTACTGGGGAGGCATTAATAAATAACCTTAAAGTTCATGTTTCCTCAACTAAGTAAGCTACCATGCTAGATTATTTTATAAGTATGTCAAAGGTGCAGATTGTCATGTGAGGTACAGCCAAAGGCAGAAATTTTCTGCAAAATCATTTTTCTGGGCAATCTTCTCATTTCATTTCCAATATCATAAAGATAATAGTAAGTAAATGCCTATTAGGTAACAAGTACTACATTAGCTGGGTCACACAGTGAATTAAACAATTTTTGTTTGGAAATCTCAAGACATAAACAGAAGACACCAAACCAATCACCTAAAGACAAGAGCTGGGGTGGGAATAAACTCTGGTAAGGAAGTCAGCTCCTCACAGGAACTGTGTGAACCATTATAAAAAAAAAAAGAGATACAGCCAGGTGCTGTGGCACACGCCTGTAATCTCAGCAACTCAGGAGGCTGAGGCAGGAGGGCCGCAAGTTCAAGGCCAGCATCAGCAACTTATCAAAGCCCTGAGCAACCTAATGAAAGCCTGTCTGAAAATATAAAAAAGGGCTGGGGATGTGGCTAATGGTTAAGCACCCCTGGGTTCATCCTTGGTACCAAAAAGAAAAAAGTCACACCATGGTTTTAAATGGTTATTTTGGACAGAAAGAATTTGTTGGGTCTAATGAAAAAAAAGCCACTTGATTTTTTATTGTGATAAAATATGCACAATATAATTATTATTTTATGATTACATTCATGTTGTGCAATCTTCACCATTGTCTGTCTCCAGAATTTTTCTTCCTTCCAATCTGAAACCCTTTACCCATTAATCAATGGCTTACCATCCCCCAACCCTCCTCTCAGCCCCTGGTAACCTCTGTTCTACTCTTTATGACTTTGCCCATTCTGGGTACCTCATGTGAGCAGGATCTTGCAATACCGTCCCTCTGTCTGCCTCCTTTCATTAAGCATAATGTTTTGAGGGTCCATCCACATCATACCACAGGTAGAAATTTCCTTCCTTTCTAGGGCAGGACACTATTTTGTTACGTGTCCATACCTCACTTGATGCATCCATTCACATTGATGTTGATGGACCCTTCGGGTCGTATCCACCTATTGAAAGCCTCTTTGATTTTGTCTTCCCCTGTCCTGTTCAACATGCTCCGTGTTGTGATCCTCTTCTGGAAAGAAAAGGCCTACCGTCACTCTAAATCACAGAGTCTCGAAGAATCAAAACTGCAAACTTGATGGACCACATTTGGAGCCGCTGGGTGGGCTGGTGGTGGAGCCCTCAAGCTCCTTCCTTCCCAGGGGCTGGAGTTCCTTGGTCCCATCCTACTGCTAACCGAGACTCCTCGTACCGCCATGTTGCTGAGGACGAAGGGAGCGGGGAGGAGGACGGGGAGGCTGCTTGGTTCATGGTGAAACTGGCTCTGGGCTCCTAGATGTCTAATGGGGCTGCTCCTCCCCTGGAGCACTTGTGGGTTTGGCATCCTTCATCTCCTTAGGTCCCTGCTGTGTTCTCTCTAGGCCCCAAACCTTCACAGCTCCTGTTTCCTGTGGTCTGCATCGTAACCTCTTGGGGCCAAAATCTCCTTGCCTGAGAAGTCCATGTTCTTGGGAAGAATTCCTTTTAAAATAATGCCAAACCCTACTGGGAATCCCAGATCTAAGGATTCTTGGAGGAGAGTACAAGTGGTTCCTGTCATATAAGAAGTCACTTCCCCTGGGCTGCGGGGGGTCAGGACCCAGACTTAAGGACAAATGCTCTCATGTCCCATTTAAGCCCCTCTCACTAGGTTCCATGTGTAAGAGGGATTCTTCTCTATGCCTCAGCCATGACACACCCAAGTGCTGTCTCGGAAGTCTCTCCAATTGCCACTCTTGACCTTTTTTATACCTTTACTGAGGATCAGATGTCCAAATGCCTCTCTTCAAACACTCATCATCTTTTTTTTTTTTTGGTACTGGGGATTGAATAGAGGGGCTTTGCCATGAAGCCACATCCCCAGCCTTTTATTATTTTTAATTTTGATTTGGAGACAGCTCTCACTAAGTTGCTTAGGGCCTTCCTAAGTTGCTGAAGCTGGCCTTAAACTTGTGATCCTCCTGCCTCAGCCTCCTGAGCCATTAGGATTACAGACGTGTACCACCAAAATATCCATCATATCTTAATAACACAGGTAACCTAAATCATCCTGCTAAGACTCACCGATTGCAGCTGCTGTGGAAGGTGACCATTTGTCTCTCCAAAGGGCCTCTTTCTTTTCTCTTTATCAATCCATCTCAAGAGTGCCCTCAAAGTCATATTTTAGGAAAGCAGCAACCAAGGGAACTCAAAATCTTTCTTTCTTTAGTTGTAATTTCTCTGTGTTCTATGAAGTAGATGTCTTATAAATATTTTTTTGAATTGAATTGAAAGAGGAAAGCCATATCACCCACTTGGATACATACAGACAAACATCTAAGTGTAACAATTAACATATTAACTTCCCCCTCCAACAGAGGAGGACTGTGAGTCTGCATACCAGCAAGATTGGATGTCACTCTGCTGTTTAGTCTGATGAGGTGTCATGAAGGAACAGACCTCCAGAGGCTCTTGTTAAGTCGCTCAACCTCTCCTGAGTCTTCGCTCCTATTGGTATCCGTCCTGTCTATCTATCATCAGCGTGACACCTTGTTTCCCTCCCATCCCCTGAAGCTCCTCCTCCCTGGGCAGGTACTGAGCCCCCTTCTTCTTGACTCCCCTCCTCTTGCCGCTTTCCTTGGCTCCTGTCTCCTCCCACCTTTTTCTACCTGCATTCCATCTGGATTCTTTCCCTTTGCAAACTAGCTGACCGCTCCCTGCCTTGGCAGCAGCTCTGTGCTAAAACTTGCTGCATCTGTGTCTCTTCTTATCAACATTGCAGTAATGCAATGTTGCAAACCACCCCTAAACCCTGCAGCTTAAAAGACTAACCATATGCTGTTACTCATAATCGATGGGAAGGCAGACAGTCCTGTTGGTCATGGCTATGTTTGGTTAATTTTTCCAGGTTGAGTGAAGCTCACTTGAGTGTCTGAGAGTCAGCTGGTTCTCAGCTGAGCTACCTACCATGGCCTGGGCTGGGATGACTGACTGAGCCTCCCCTTCCAGGACACCCACCCAGCCATATTGTAATGTGCACTGTTTTTCCATTCCAAGCTTCTGCTTGCATCGGGTTTGTGACTATCCCGTTGGCCAAAGCAAGTCTTTGGACAAGGTCAGGGTCAGTGGGAGAGGACACAGTTATGACACAAAGAGTGTGATTACAGAGAGATGCAGAAGCCTATCCATTGCCTTTCATACCCACTACTCATATCCTTTGTTAAGGGGCTTGTTACTCCATAGCAGACAGATTATAGCCTGACTCCCTGGCTCTAGTCCCAATAAAGCCTCACCATCCCTCCCTCCCTCCCTCCCTAATTCATTCATCGGAGTTTCTGCGTGTCAAATGCACTGTTAGGTGCTAGAGACACAATAATGACCACAGATAGTCAAGACCCCTATGTTCAAGAGTCAGTCCATTAATACAATAATCACAGATGCAAACACCACAGCAACTTCCCAGAAGCTGCACTCTTGTCCCATCACTTTTATGGTCCAGCATTTTCCATGGTTCCCCACTGTGAACAGAACAGAAGCAAATTCCTCAGCTGGCCTTTGAAGCCTCCTTTCTGTGGACCAGTTTGACACGTCCAGGTGGGTCCTTCTCTATCTCCTTCATCAACTCCTCTTTATCTGCCAGGCTGTGAGGCTCACCATCTCCCAAGCAGGCTGGGCTTAGAGAAAGGAGCCTTCTACACCAGAGCTCTGTCCTGTCTCTACAGCTCTCCCTGTCCTTTCATCTCTCCAAAGTGCACACATCTAACACGACAAACCATGCAGGTCTGTTAAGGTACAGCTCAGGACCCCACAATTTTGTGGCTGTAGGTTTTGAAGCCGCAAAATCCCTTCCTGATTCAGGTACCATCCTCTGCTGACCCCACGGTCTCTGCTTTGTCTTGTGAGCCAAATCCAGGGTCAGGATCAGGGTGTGGCGAGTAAAGTACCTAAGGTGCAAACTTGAAGGAGGTGCTCACTCTTAGGGTCATGCAAGTCTTGATTGACACTGATAGACAATACTTCTTCAGTTTTGCACCCCAGGAGCCCACTCGCCTTCCTCCAGCCCAGCCCCAGTCTCAGCCCCAGGCCCACCAAGGCCTACACATCTGGCTTCTTGCTGTTCATGTAGTTCTTCCCTGAATGGCTGTTCATGTAGTTCTTCCCTGAATAAGACTGTGGACCTTCTGAGCATGACCAGGTGTGCATCACCCAGGGGTAGGAAATAAATTCTCAGTCAAGTAACCAAATGAGTACTTGATAAATGCTGAGAGAAATAACCAAGTTTGCAGGGAAATCGGGCTGTTCCTGATACTTGGTAAAGGAAAAGATCAGAAGAGGAAAATGATGTAGGGATAAAGGGGAGGATGAATGATTCTACATTTGACTAAAGTAAGTTCATTCATGTGAATGATATAAGAGTTGAAGGCAAGCACTGTTGCTAGGTCGCAGAGCATCCGTGGGGCAAGCTGCACCTGGGATGCAGAAGACGATAAAATCCACGCGTCTGAGCAGCACGTGGGGTAACCCAATGTACATTCACACAGATGCGGGTGGAGGAATAGGGCTTTAAGGGCTGGGTTTTTTAGTGAAGATAAACCTAAAAACATACATACACACATGGCTATGGCCATAGTCAAGGTTAGAGGATAAAAATAAGAAGCCTATCCATCATGGAAACATAGTGATTTAAAAAGGAGCGGGAATTGGCATTTGAGACTAGCTAAAAGAATATGGATGGAATTATGCTTTTTAATAACAAAAGCACCATAAGAAAATCTTACAAATCACCTGCAAAATTTGAAAGTGCACATTATTGAACTTGTTTTCTCGGGTAATACTATAGGAGACATAAGAAATCAAATCCTCAAGTAGCTCGATGATTTTCAATATTTGCTAGTTTGATCTCTAAAACCCCCTGGTGTCTGCTGAACACAGGTCCTGAGTTGGAGTAAGGTCTAGAAGCCCAGTTCACATCGTGTGGTCCTAATGGGCAGGATATGTTTTTGAATCTCCATTCTCAGTATATACTTTGAGAATTATAACATGAGCAATGGTAAAATCTGGAGAGGAAAAAAAAAAAAAGCCCAAGGAAACAAACTAAGGATAATACCTCCATAACAATCAAAGGCCATTAAAATTCTGATGTGTCCTACAGCAAATATCACTGCCCTCTGATGATGGAAACCAGGTGAATGTTTCCCCATTCTGTTCCAAATAACCTTTTGGTTTTACTAATGTTTGCCAGTCGTCCAAACTCCCTTATCCTGGAAGAAAGTTTATCTCAGATACAAGTCCTATGTGGGAAATAGTATCTTTGATTTGTATATATATGTGTGTATTTGTTGGTAGGAATGCAAAGTAGTGCAGCTGCTATGGAAAACAGTATGGAGGTTCCTCAAAAACTTAAAAATAGAGCTATTATGTATCCATCAATCCCAACCTGAAGAATTAAAATCAGGATCCCAAAGGATGCTGACACTCCTATGTTTATTGCAGCATTATTCACAATAGCCAAGATGTGAGAACGACCTAAATGTCCATTAACAGGTAAATGGATAAAGAAAATGTGGTGCATGCATACACTAGAATATTACTCAGCCTTAAAAAAGAAGGAAACCCTGCGATATGTGGCAACGGGGACCAACCTGGAGGATGTCATGCCAGATGACCAAGTCAGTCACAGAAAGAAAAATACCACATGATAAACTTATGGGAGGTCTCCAAAATAGTCAGACTCTTGGAATCAGAAAGTAGAATGGGCAGTTACCAGGAGGTAGTGATGAGGGAGAAATGATAACTTGCTAACCAACAGGCATAAAGTTTTAATTACACCAGATGCATAAGTTCCAGAGATCCACTGTACAACATGGTGCCTATAGTTAACAAGGTGATATTGTCCATTTAAAAATGTGTTGGGGCTGGGAGTATAGTTCTGTGGTAAAGCATTTACCTAGCATGCATCAGGCTCTGGGTTTGATCTTTAGCATAATAATAATAAATAATAATAATAATTTGCTAGGAGAGTAGATCTCATTTTAAATGTTTTTACCACAATTTTATACATATGTATTTTACACACACACACACACACACACACACACACACACGTGCTTGTACTCTGCAAATCTGGGTCCCACTGATGATGTCATGTGACTAATCATTGACAAAAACCAACCCCAGATGCTTGTGATCATGTCCTGGTAGTTGTGGCATAATCGATGTACAACAGGCGATACTTCAGTTTCTTCTGCTTCGAATGAAGTAAAAATTTGAGAAGGAGATGAAATCAGAATTGAAACATAGACCATATCTTCCTTCCTGCTCTCTATCCAGAAATCCAGCCAGTTTCTGAACTGGCAATAAAATGAAAATGGAATTCAAAGAGGCGGAAATTAAAATACACTCCACACAATTTTAAGTGCCAATGTTTTGTTTCTCGGTAAAATTGATTTCTTTTTAATTTTGACATTTTGAGGTTCTGAAAGAAGTTTAGCCTGCATCCGTAGGACTAGATGATATTATTTCAAAATAATAGAGTTCAAAATTTAAGTCATGAACACAGGATTATTTTAGCATCAACTCTTTTCACCTCGTTCTTACCTGACCTCTAATGTGGGATCCTGATGCCATGTCTTCCTGGTACCTGGCAAGTGCAAATACTAAAATTCACATGTGAGATGTTTCCATATTTAAGTCTTAACCACAGACCTCTTTCTTAGTCCCTTCAAAACCACTTTGCATAGTCTAAACAGTCACTGATCCGCGCAGCACCCAAGTGACAAAGGTGGTATTATGCTTTGCTTTCTAAATAGGCATGTGCAAGTTTGTTAATTTGCCTGCTACCAGGAAAAGAAGTAGCAATTAAAATAAAAGTCCAAAGTCCCCAAGGCCAAGTGCTCTCTGATCATACTTGGGACATGAACCATTATTTGCCACCTAAACTGAAGTACTCAGCATTACATTATCCAACCAATGTGAGTTCTGGCTTCCCTAACCCAGAATCCTT
This sequence comes from Geosciurus inauris, assembly GCA_004024805.1. Classification (NCBI taxonomy): domain Eukaryota; kingdom Metazoa; phylum Chordata; class Mammalia; order Rodentia; family Sciuridae; genus Geosciurus; species Geosciurus inauris. Next base: position 39,381 of record PVHX01002440.1, read on the forward strand.
TTAGTTTCCTCATTTTCCTTTGCTTTCCCCGCCGTGGATCCCCTACTAAAATTAGCCTCAAGGTTGGAGAAACTGGTTGGAAAGTTCAGTACGAACTCAGAATGTTTTCCATCACTTGACCAAACCTCGAGTGCCTGGACCTTCCTAGCATTCAAAGAGAGTTTGTTTAAGTTTCTCAGTTTTACCCTCCTGGTTTCAAATGGCACCAGGAAAAGAAGGGCCAAAAGTCTGTAAGGAGAAACTATTCCAAACAAGCTTTCTGGCCCAAAGCAGGCCTGAAATGATCCAGATGCATCTAAGAGAAGGAGCCAAACTCCTGGTGCCTGTGAAAACGGAGCCTCTGGACCCTAGAAGGTTTGGCTGCTACAAGTGGCAAGCACTTCTTTTGGAGCAAGGGCAGGGTATAACATCTGCACACTGGTCACTGGAGAGCAGGGGCAGGAACCCCTTGGAAAGGAGAAGAGCTCCATGGGACCCCAAGGCCACCTGCAATGCTGCCTGCCTCCTGGACACAGGGTGTGTGTCTGGAAGAACTCATAGGATTCACGAGTTTCCAAACTGAAAAGTAAGTGAAAACTGAGAGTCTGGTGTCGCTGCAGGAAAAAGCCTTCTGTGTAAAGCCCGTGGCCACCAGAACACAGCAAACGGGGGCAAGGAGGTGGGGGGGTCTTCCCACATGGTGTCAGACCTCGAACTAAAAACTTGACCTTAACACAGCATGATATGAGTGATCCAAGTGACAATACCAGGAAGCTCACTGTGGGGGAACATGGGCCATATCTCCGGTAGGTTTCTGCTGCTAGAAACATCCAGGACTTAAAAAGTCACGCCAAGGCAACAGGGTGGTAAAGTTGGATGCTTCAGAAAACCTGAGAAAAAAAGAGGTCTCTAAGAATGTCAACAATCAGCACCTCGCTCTGTCCTGACTAAATTCCAGCATGTGCTATGCTGACTTCCCTCAGAGCGAGTCTCCCCCACTTTAATAGGCATGGAGGTCCCCCGCAGATCTTGCACAAATACAGGCTCTGGTTTCAAGAGGCCTGGGATGGAGCCCAGGATACTGATTCCTAGCAAGTTCCCAAGTGGTGTCACTGTCACTGCTGACAGCTCACAGTGCTCAGGGACAGGGCAGAGGCTTAAACACATCCATTTGAAACAATTCTCAATCAACAAGTGTTTCATATCAATAGACCGCATGCATTTGATGGGTTAGTTTCAATGTCTTCCTTTTTTTCTTTTATATATTCAATTTCCCCATAGAACAATACTTCTTCATCTATAGAAAGAAAAAAAAGGTACATGTGATGATCTTCCTTAGCTGTCAAGTAAGTTCTAGTGGCTTAAATTTGATTATACTTACACCTGGACAAAAGAGGTACTTGGGCAGAGGGAGACATGCCTCGCCAGGGCACCATCCCAAGTGTCTAAGGAGAAATCTGTAACGAGGATACTTTGGGCTGTCCAGTGACCTCAAACCCTTGGATCTGCCAAGCGTGAATTGTGTTCAGTCCATGAAGCTTCAATGTCTATGCTTTGATTTCAGAACCATCGCTGAGCTCATGGTTGGCATAGCGTGGAACTTTCCAAGTTAGCTCTTCTGCTGGAAAACACAGATTTAGAAAATAACAAAATTCATCGAACACAGAGATAATTCAGGAGCATGATCCTTTTGGGATTTTAGATGACATCCAAATTGAGGGTCCATCTTTATTTACCTCCATTTCCTGACCAGAGAAGGTTTCCTCATAGACCTGTGGAGCTCAGAGACAACATACAGTAATGGTGATAAAAAATGCCGACCAGAGAGTGTTTTAATTGGATTGGATTGCACACACAGCTCTGTACCTTAATTATAGGGTTATGTAACTACGCATCCTTCAACCTTTGAAAGATGGTATTTTTATAGGGCCATTATAAAAGACACCTGAGCATATTCCTCACCCCACCCCCCAAGGGTGTCGTTTAGAAGCTGTAGCCAATCTGAGCAAGGATGAAGACTGCCATCCAATTACTTGACAAAGCCACAGTCCACTGCAGCCGCTCAGGGACAATTCCCAATTCAGCAGCCCAGGATCTGAGTCACTTGCAGGAAGGACAGAGGCTGTGGGTCCATGCATGAACTTAAAGAATCCTCAACAGTTCTGGTGAAGATGTGATTAAGTATTTCTCCAGGCTGTTCATTGATAACAGACAAGTCTTTTCGGCTCAGGCTCCTAAGGAAGCAGAAAGGCCAAGATCACCAGCAGCCGACCGAGTCTTACTGTCAGGACCTGGACAAGGCCCAGAAAAGGCCCACAGTTGCCTCACAAGCTGTGAAGCTAGCTGTGGCTGCTGAAGCCATTGAGCCCAGGGAGAGCAGTGCAGGGCTTTGGCCTGGAGAGAACTTTGTACTCTGCCCCCTGCTGCCCACCGGAAATTCAGCCAGAGGATTGACATGTATGCAGCAAGGCCTTGGGCCAGCCCCAGCCTCACAGCCTTCCTCAAATTCTGACCTGTCCTCTGAAGGCCCCACTGGGAAAGACACGTAGGCTATAACCAGGCCATGGAGAGAAGCCAACATATCCAAAGCCTCTGCTCAGGCATCTAGAATCCTAGAGTGAAATCATCCAAGGAGTTTCTAAAATGACTCTGCATGCCTCACCACTTGAATTCCTCCATCGTTATTAAGTCTGAGTCGACTCTGGGATGGCAGCTACAGTCACGGGCCTCAGCTCCCAGAAACTCTCCCCTCAGTGGAGAAGGGAGAACAGAACTCAATCGGGCCTTGACTCAGATTCGACTTTCTGGGGACTGTAACAGCACAGAAACATGAGGTGGATCATGTCAACCACGGACTTGCCTTCAGAAGCACTGCGTTCAGATAGTAATGAACTTCATAAAAGAAATGCAGGCATTATATTCTCTTAAATGTGAGCAAAGCGTGGCATTTGGCGAGCTGACTTCTCAGCAGTCTGAGAGAAAGCAGTCTCTAGAGTTTCAATTCCTGCCTGGGTCAAAACAGGAGTAAGTAAAACTCAGGTCTGCTCCCTTTGAAAGAACGGTGCCATCGAAGGTGACATTACGGTGGGTCTCTGGGGTGTTCGAAGTTTTCAGAATGCCTTTGCTGGTGGCTGCTGGGAATCCGGGCTGGATTTATCTCATCTCATGGTTTCTATCAAGTGTGTGACAAGACTTCACTTGTGCGGATCAGACTGAAATGAAGAAATTAATTATGAAAGGAAAGTTGTTCTTCCTTCTAGAACTTCAAAGAGAATGTGGCTTGTTTGTCAGCAGGTAAAACCAAGGGGTAGAAAAAGCACATCAATATATGTGAGCAGAATGGGTCACCCACACCAGAATTGTCCTATTTTTTAGCTCCTCCAAACAAGCCTGGCTTCCTAAGGTAGAAGATGAACTGTGATGTTCCCTGGGCAGCCCCATGAGGATGGGCAGTCTCAATGGGCTGGAAGTGCAGTTGAACCCGCAGGTGTGAATTAGCCTATTGATTTGAGTTGAACTTGAACCATGAGCAAGGTCTGCCACCCGGAAACAAAAATAAACAGTTACAAAGTAGCCACTGCTTCATCCCAGAATGCAGAAATTCTTTGTTTTCCTCTAGCTTCCTACTTGGTGTGTGAGTGTGGGTGGGGATGTGGCTGCTAAGAGATGCTATGATTTTGTCTTCACTTAAAGAAATGCGGGAGTAAAACCACATAATGTTGTTATTGTTCTGTGGTGCTGAGGATTGAACCCAGGGACGCATGCATGCTAGGCAAGCACTCTACCACTGAACTACAGCCCCAGCCCCAAACCACATAATTTGGTTTTTATTAAAATCATCTTTACATTTCAAAATTAAAATGCTTTCCTTTTTTTCAGGCTTTAAAATAGCAGTAAGTTGCTAGCCCCTTTCAGGGGGTCAGACTCTCACCAAAACATTTCCTTTTATTTATTTTTCCCTTTTACAGTTTTACTTATGCCATTATAGTCTTTACCAAGGACTGAACTCTCCCGGAGCTAATGCCCAGCATTTGAAATGATGGCAGCCACATCCTGCCTAAGCAGCAGCTTGATGCCAGCATTAAATTACTATTGAATAAGCAGCAATGAAATCTTTATCAAAATAATCAGTTGTTCCAAAAACCACAAATAAGAACAACAGGAGCCGAGCTATACTAAATCAGCATGGAGATATAATAAGAGACTGAGTCACTTTTTTACATTCCCTCTCTTGCAAACTCCACTCGACTATTTTCTTACCCGGCCTGGGGGAGGGCAGGTGGAGGGAAGGAAGGACATTGCTCAGAAAGTTAAAAAAAAAAAAAAAAATTGACATCACTTAAGTCACATGATTGGCAAGAACCAATTAACATGGGCTGTGGAAAGGGGAACAGTTAAATTTGTAATTTGGGTTGTGTGAAAACTTCTTTGGGCCTCATAAACAACCACAGAACCACAAGTTGGGTAGCCTGGCAGTGTCAGAAGTCTGAGCCCGGCATAGTGGTCAGCAGGCAGGACGAATCACACTGAATGCAAACCACAGGGTTTCGCAGAGTGGTGAGCATCCCCAACCCACAGCCAAAGCGGCGCTTTTTTTTTTTTTTTTTCCCTTTCTTAATCTTTAACAATTTGAATATTTGTTTTCGCGAAGGTACATTTTTCATAGGGCTCGGGGAGTCCCAGTGGTGTGGAGGGGGAGGAAAATGCAATGCAGGGAGCCATGGGGAGAGGTGAGGTTGAAAGAGTGACCTTTCTTGGTTTTCGCTCTTAAGGTAAATCATTGAATCCCCCACCTTCAGAAGAGGGTACATTTTCAGAAGGAAGCGATGGCTTCAGACAGCATATTTGAGTCATTTCCTTCGTACCCACAGTGCTTCATGAGAGGTGAGTACACGCTGGTCTTTTAATATCTACTTTTGCTCAGCTCTGCATGTAAGGAAATGGCAGCCTGTTGGACGTGGGTGCAGATACACCTCAGCACCGGCTGCTTCCCTGTCGGTGTGGTGGGGGGAATTCAAACAGAGGCGTGTGATTACGAAGCTATTGGATTACTTATTCATCAGAAGGCAGCTCTTCAGAAATGTTTTAATAAATGCTCAGTTAAGCTGTTGAAGTGTTCCGTCGGCGTGTGAGAGCTGTCAAGTGCGAGGAAGTCGTGATGTTCTTGCTTAAAGTCCTAGAGATTAGGAAGCTTAACAAAGCTCCTTGGCTTTTAGGTGGCAGTTCCCCGTGTGGTGTGGAATGAGTTTGTCTGAGTTACGCTTAACTCAGCGTGCTGTGTGGCCCAGGCTGCAGCCTGCCCCGGGGCTCAGCAGGCACGTGTACTGAGCCGGGCTGGGAGGGCTGCAGCCAGTGTGGGCAGGAGGAGGCTGACGGATACACCTTCAACCGTGGCCACAGTGGCAACTCTGCTGTCCCCAAAAGCAGAGCCCAGGAACAGGGCAGACTTGCTTAGGTTAAACCGTCAGGGTGGGGCTGGACTGTGTCTTTGCTTGTAGCCTCAATAGCAAAGAGGCAACCAGCGTCTTTCAAGAGAGGAAGCAAGCCAAGTTGTCGCATAGGAGGTCTCTGTCAAAAAGAGTAATGAGAACATCTCCTAAGTCAAGCATTCTCGCGGCTAAAATCGTTAGACTGCATGCTTACCAAGAGGCTCAGCTTGCGTGCAAAACCTATCTGCATTTTTGCACCCAGTGTCTTAAAATATGCAAAGCTGGGGTTGAGCCATGAGTGGCTGTGTGTGTGTTTGTGTGTGTGTGTTGTGTATCTTTAGTGGTTAAAAAAAGGCTGTGCTTAGACAAAAATAATGGCATAAAAATGTCACGAAGGCTTTGCAGTGCGTCCGGGCACACGCTTTGACGGATGTTCGGTGTGGCTTGATGGTTTGGCAGAGCCCGGGTGGAGTGGGATGCGATGGGGGAATAATTAATTTTCTGGCTACAAACTCTCAAGCACACCCAAACAGTATCTGTGACTCATTATTTATTCATACAGTCAAGTGTGCAGGGGAATGCAGAGGGTTTGCCAGCCACTGTGTCACCACAAATGCCATTGTGAATGCCACAGAGCTTCTGTGCTTCCGGGTCCCTGAAATTTAACAACTTGGCCAAGCTGTGCGAGTGCGCATGCGCGCACTCATATGCCTCTGTGCGCGCGCGGTGGGTGATGGGGGAGGATAGAGAGAGAAAGGAGGGAAGCACGTCGTTAACTGATTCCAAGCTTCAAATTAAAGGGTTTTCAAGTGCTCCTTTCCTGGCAGCTGAGGAAATTTAGTGCAGTTGAATCATGCGGACGTGAGTGAGTCACACTGTCTTGCAGAGTCGTGCTGCGGGTACAGCAGAGACACCAGGCCCTGGTGAAAAGCTGCGATCTGCCCCCTCTCTGCATTTCCTCTGGGCTGCTAACAGGCAAAGGAAGCAATATTTGTAGAATAACAGAAAAGAGATCTTCCTGCATTTACTCAGCTTTCAGTACCCCCTTCCGAACGTTTATTGTTTCCTATTTTATCCACTCAGGAAAGCAGATTCAGGAAATTTTTGAACATTCCCCTGGGCAGTAAGGTTGGCTGGCTCTTGGCGCTGTTCTTACTGTCCCAACAGCAAAGATAATTAGGGGACATGGTGACCTTTGCAGACACCAGGGAACAGAAGGAACTGAGTCCCAGCGGAACCCCAGGGTTGCTGTACCCCTGGAGAGTCATTGGAACTACCCCAGTTGAGGAACAAGGGCCAGCCAGCTTTCAAGGGGGCCACTCGGGCAGGGCGTTGGCTCAGAAGGGCTCATCTGTGGGGGTCTTTCTCCTTCCCTCTGGCTAAAAGAACCTGGAGTTGGAATCTCTAACCTGATAATATAATATGGAGATTTAATTTTAGAGGGTCAAGTGAAATTGTGGCTGCTTCCTGGTTAATTTCATCTCAATGATCCATCAGTATGAGGGTATCCATTGTCCATATTTGCTGTCTACACCATTCACTGAGGCAGAGAGGGGGCAAACCTCACTTTTTTGTTTTTTATTTCTTTGGTAGCATTCAGACACCGCCTTAGCTGCTGATGCTAGGAGCAACACTCTCCCCTCCAGTGAATTATTCTCCCCACAGTTCTCTCTGTTCCCACAGCCTGGCCACTGGCAGTGCCCCATGCGGTCACTTCTCTCCTGTAATTTATAGCCTGTGTTCCCTCCCAGCGGCAACTGAGAGCCAGCCCAGCATTTTGTTTTCTTCCTGGGATGGTCCTTTATCAGTCCCTGCAATCCTCACAGGAGGAAACTCATAACTCATTTTTAGCCAGATACCCATGTGGAATGGGGGGAAAGAGAGATGTGGAACCCAGCAAGCCATTGTTCCCCTCCTCATGAGAGTCAGGCCAGCGTCTGAGACACTGGCACGTGAAATGAGTGTGGTCTACCACAGAGAGCGCAGCTCTTCTCTATCGTACCACACCAGGTTCCCACTTGGTTTGCTTAGGCAAGGAGATAAGATGCTGTTGAGATTCCCTGGAATGGTCACATGTGGTTTGTAACATAAAATTCTTGTAGACCCCAACTCTGATCCCCTCAAAAGGCATGATGTGTTGGCCCAAAGGGGTGCCCCTGCACATGCATATTTTTGCAAAATGCCTCAGGTATCCTGGTTCTTAGAAGTGGCTTAGTGGTCTATGCAAAGTCTGAATGCCGAGGTGCCTCCGAGTTCCTAGAACCACAGGTAGAAATCTCAGCAACACTGCTTGTCGCTTGCTTCTGGGTGACTCCAGTCTACTGCGGCCTTTCAAAGGGGACTGCAGAATACAAGACCCCGCATGTGCGGCGTGCTGCCTCCAGAGCACCAGTGTGCCGCTGTTTTAAAAAATATACATATCTATCCAAACACTTCCTCTGGCCCAACGGAAGACTTAAAAAAGCCGTGGATTAAACCGTCCATGGCCTCGGCCACCGTGTGCAGTCTGTGTTAGCTCAGGCTGCAGAAACAAAATACTACAGATTCGGTGGCTTAAATGACAGAAATGTGTTCCTCACAGTTCTGGAGGCCAGAAATCTGAGATGAAGGTGTCGGCAGGATTGGTTTCTCCCAAGGACTCTCTCCTTGTCTTGTGGGTAGCGGTCTTCTCCCTGTCCTCACATGGCCATTCCTGGGTGTGTCTGTATCCTTATCTCTTCCTAAAGGGACACCAGGCATATTGGATGCAGGCCTACACCAATACCTCAGTCCACCTAAAGGTTCTCTTTAAAGACCCTCCATCCAAATAGTCACCTTCTGAGGGACTGGGGATTGGGACTTCAACCTGTGAATGCCAGGTGGGGGATGGAGATACAGAGCAGTCCCTAACGGTGTGTCTCAGCCAGTCTTACTCTCCTGATCCCTAAGGGCTCAGTGGTACGAGGATCCTAGCTGCTTTCCAGGCTGTTAAAGAAATAGGCCTCTTTTTAAAAAATTATTTATTTATTTACTTATTCTATTAGGTTTACATGATAGCAGAGTGCATTTTGACTCATTGTACACAGACGGAGCACAACTTTTCATTTCTCTGGTTGTATGTGATGTAGAATCACAACATACATGCAGTCATACATGAAGCTAGGGCTCTGATGTCCGTTATAAGAAATAGGACTCTTGAGACAGAATTTCAGATGTGATACTGCACAGGCATTTTGAAACTATTTTTTAAAATATAAAATAACAAGAAAAACAAAACTATCATCTTTGTACCACTTGCTATTTAATTTATTTGCACACAGAGAAACTTTTGAAAATAACGAAATGGCGATTTTGAGGTGCCCAAGTTTTGTTTTGTTTTGATCCCAGGGCATGAGACCCAGGGGTACTTGACCGCTGAGCTACATCCCCCCACTCATTTTGTTTTGATTTAGAGGCAGGATCTCATTAAGTGACATCTTAAGTTTTAAAGGAGCAAAATGTGATCCTCCAAAGAAGCTGCCACCTGGGCTCTGCTTCCTCTGGCAGGATCTTCACTGTTCTTCTGACCACTCCCAAAAAGCACCCGTCAGGCTGCAGGGGGCCCACAATGGCTCCCACACTGGGCTCAGGACAAAAAGCAACCAGCAGCAGAAACATCTTCAGAAATAGCAGCGAACTCAGGATCCAAGGGCAAGAGGATTTTTAGAGCTGTTGGAAGCAGACCCGCAGCGGGGAGATTCTTCTGTCCTTGATGGAAACACTTATGGAAGGTGTGCTTAGAATGGATGGAGCCCCCTTACAGGGACAGGAAGGCCAGCCTGGTGCTGGGACATAGGAGGGCTTATAGTCCCTGCACACTCACAGGCCTTCATAGAGAGTCCTGGCCTTGGCCGGGTGTTTGAAAGCGGCCACTATTAGAAAAGCCACAGGCAGGGAATCTGAAAGTGGAGCATGCTCGGGGACACCATGGGGCCTATTCTTTCTAGTCTCTTCTGGCTTTAGTCAAACAGCATACAGAGTTTCTCTATTGAAGCTCAGTTTCCTCATCTGCAAAATGCAGACAGTTGCAATGCCTATCAATGAAGCAGCTCTGCAGACTCCATCAAATAACCTGTGGCGAGTGCTTGGCCCAGTCACCCTGGCCAAGACAGTTAAGATTAACCATGGCTACTTATCAAAGCTCCTCCTCAGTTCCCTAAAATGGCAGTTACTTGGTCAACTTCTGTCTGCTCTAGGAAAAAAGGCTCCCAGCAGGCCTTGGTATAGAGGATGGGGAGGGTGGAAACAAAGAGCAGAGAGAAGGGTAGTCTAAGCTGGGGGTCCAGCCTTGGCCAAGGTAGAAAGAACTGCAGAGCTCCACATGGGGCATGGGAGGCTGTGAGCTCACCAGCCCATGTGATGATTGGATGACCCTGCGGGTCACCCTTTGGTCTTTTTGTCAGTGGCCATAAATAGGCCAGAAAAAGAGCAAGAGCCCCTTGTGGAATCTCACTTTAACAAGTTGAGCTTTTAAAGATGGAGGCTCATTAGGACACCTTGCAACATGGTCTTGGGTCTGAACACACAGAGGCAGTAGAGGTGTTTCCCCTGGCTGAGAGTTCCGGGTACCTTTGTTTTCTGGAAGACTCTGCTGAAGAAAAAAGCCATTTGCCTCTTGAACCACATGCAGGTTCTCCAGGACTCTGAAACTGGCCGTTTCCTCCCTTCTTGGGCGACATTCGTCTTTGTGCCCTTTGTGAAAGCTCAGAGATAAAGCAGCTTTGGCTTCAGGTCTGGTTGGGGGTGGGTGGGGAGGCCCACACAGGAAACTCATGCACATTTTCAGTTTCTCAGGTAACTTCCCAGTGACCTAGATGAGTCAATAAATGTCTTTGTCTCGTTTGAGTCCTGCAAAAGGAGCTAATAGTGTTCTCAACCAGCTTGCCTCAGAATTACCAAGTTCCTGTTCAAAATCTTTGACTACCTTAATCATAAAACACATCACAAATATTTTTAGTTTAACACCACAAAGCAATGTTTTAAAATATTTCTTTCTTTTTTTGGTGGGGGGGGTAGGAAAATTTATCCTGCCCTTTTGCACGTGGAAGTCAGTTTCCAACATTCACTGTTTTTTTGTTGTTGTTGTTGCTGTTTGTTTTTTCCTAATTTTATTCTTTAGAGAAATCTGCGGAAGCAGCTCTGTTACCTCAATAGATACTAATATCTTCAAACACTTTTCCTACAACGCTTGTTACTTGTCTTCCTCTGTCCCTCCTCTTTATGTGCCACCAATCCCTTTCTTATTTTTTTTTCTTTTCTTATTTTTTTTTTTTTTTGCTACATAAAAGAAGCATCAATTCAAACCAAGGTGTTGTGTTTTCTGGGCCTTTCCCCCAACCTCCTGCAGAAAATATAACCATGGAGTCCTTGAGTGTTAGAAAGGGAACATTTCCTTTGAGATCTCTGCAGCCTATGGAGCCCATGCTGGACATGATCCAGGAGTGCTATAAGCAGACGGGGTGGGGAGCAGGGAACCTCATGATCCCCAAACAGAGTTCAAAACCTCAGGTCCCCTTGACATCTGGAAAAGTGAGCTCACACACACCCCGGAGGTGGCATGGGCTCTACTCTGTTGGAGAGACACACTTCCATCCTCTCTTGGCTTTCTGGATCATTCTCTCTCCCCCTACCTTTCTCCTTCACCTCTGTTCTTCTGATTACATTGAATGACATGGGAGGAACTAAGATGGAGAAATCAACTAAACCTCACCTGATGCATTTTATGACGACAACCGAAAGAGAGTGAAGCTCTTGCTTGGGTTTATCTGTGAGAATTATGTTCACCTACACATAAAGGAGAAGCTGGCCACAGTGGCTCGGGCAGATGGTGCTGGTCTGTGTGTGGAGAGGTGGTCAGCAGCCTGCAACCCAGAGGTGATACAGAGGAATGCAGGATGCCCCTGAGTTTTGGCCCCACCGGGGCAAGATGGCCCCACACAAGATTTGTCCAAGAGGGAAGGAGCTGGGAGACCTCTAGCCCTTCTCCTTGTGGTCTTTTCATATAGGAAAGGAAGCTTCTATATCATGTAGGCTAGAACTATCACAAGCCTCTGGCTGGAAATGGCTTAGGATGATGGAGTTGTCACTTTCTAGCCTGCACAGTGGAAAAGAGCTGAAAAGTAGGAGGGTGGGATTGGAACTGAGTGAGGCTGCTTAGCATCTGCTCTACCTGGCACCAAAGACCCTTCCTGTGCAGGCCTTTCCTTCCTGTCGCATCTTGTAGAGTTTGTTCTCTATGCCAGGGGCGCACTGGAAACACAACCATCCCTGTGTATCCAGGGATTTCTCATCCACAGATTCAACAAACTGCAGATGGAAAATATTCAGGGAAGAAAATTGTATCTGCATTTCACATGTGTACACTTTCCCTTTTCATTGGTCCCTAAACAACACAGTGTAACAAGCATGTCCATGGCACTTACCTAGTATTAGGTATGACAACTAATCCAAGGTGAGTTAAAGTGTCTGGGAAGATGCACACAGATTCTAGCAAACACTCTGCCATTTTATGTAATGGACTTTGGTCTCCATGGAGGTTCCTGGAAGGTCCTCCAGCCTCCCAGGACACATGGGGTATGTGCATGCACAAAAATACTTGGTTCTTCCTCAGTCCTTGGAATGGTAGATGGATGCTGAGGCTGGATATTTATTCTTGGCTAATTGCAAACAAAATGATGAGAAATGGGGTGGGGCATGGCAGAGAGTGAGCTTCATGGGAAACAAGTTCATACCAATCTTCAATGCCAAAGCCCAGGATCATACTTGCTCACTATGGTCATGAGCAAAAGGAACACAGCCCCACGTCTACCGGTTCACATCAGAGCCGCCATGCCTGGCTCAACTGGTCGGAAGTTATTCCCTTTTTTTTCTTTTCCTCATTCTTTTAAATTCTCAGAACTCCATTACCCCAAACCCTAATCTCTCTGCAGATGTGTGCTGGGAACTGAATGAAGCCAGGACCTCACACATGCCAGGCAAGTGCTCTACCATTGAGCTCAACCGCCAAACCTCTACCAAATTTCTTAAATGAAACGTGCCTTCAAATGACCCCCCTAAAGTTTACCTAAAGGTGTTCTATCTTTCATAGAAATACGAAAGGTAGATGATAGCTCTCTATCCAGGAGATGTAATGCACATCTCTACTTCTTATTGCTGCAAGACACACATTATTTTTGCTTTGTAATTACTGGCCCTCTCTACTTCCCGAGTGTGAATGCAAATCACTCTCCCTGAGTCAATACTTCGTTTACAAAACCTGAGGAAAAGGAAAGAAAGTCCTTATTCAGGTTTTTTTTCCTTGCCATAGGAAATAACACAGACCTTCCATTTTGCAAGATGGGTGTTCACTCAGAGGACTGTGGATCTTGTACACAATGCTACCTTTCCATTTCATGCTCCTTGCTGTCTATTTTTGGATGGACTTCTTTTTAAACAGACATTATAGGGGCTCTAAAAGAAGCATTTTGGGGTCACCAAAAATAGAAATCTCAGTCTCCTAGTTGGGATTGCTTAGTGCTCTGCTGATTTCAAGACTGATGCCTCTTTGTGCAAATGTGAAGCCCGTGTTAAATTGATTCTAAATCCAGGCTCCACATGCCAGATCTAGAAGCCACATCTACCGGGAGAAAGAGGCACTTCTCACGTTTTGCAGAGTTTCTGCTTTCCCTGGTTTGTCCATCGTCCAGCCTGTGCTCCTGGTCTTTTGGGTGTCCCCTATGGATGCAGATTCCTCAAAAGAATCTTTTCTGGTCTTAGATGGAGAATGCGTTGATCAAGTGTAAGCAATACATGAAATAGAGCGTGGGAGAAATGTCACAAAGCAGCCTTAGTCTCCTGTCCCTGGAGGTCTTCATGGCACTGTCATTCTGGTGAAAATGTGTAAGATTTTGCAGACTGGGCATTTCATTATTAGTAGATCCTGAAGGAAGATCTAGAAAATATTGCAGTAGTCTTCTTGCCAGATAGGGGTGTCTTAAAGAGCAAATGAAAGGACTCTGAACACTTTGCATATCACGCCGGCCACACTCCATCAGGGGAACATTGCACTAGAGGAGGCAAAAGATGACGTCCAAGAAGCTCTCTCCTCACCCACTTCCTATGCAAACTTTGTAACCCATGGAGCCTTTAATGCTTTTTATTCCTATAGCCTCAGGAGGTACAGAGAAGAATGCAGTTTAGCTGAAATGCCTTGGTCCAGGTGTCATTTTCCCTGGGAGCACTTTCAACACCAACCTCAGCTTGCTGTACTTTCTTACACAGCTTCTGTTGCACTTTGAACTCCACACACCGAGCCCCCATCGCACACCATCTGCAGCCCACATCTGTGTGGTTCCCTAACAGTCACAGTGAGCTTGACACTAAGCCACTTTGAAAGTATAGAATTTATAAAATCTGAGGCCACATGCATGTCCGAAACCATGCAAGGGTCCGGAGGAACCCCAGAGAGGGGAAAGGTGGTTGCATCCTCCAGAGGTTGGCTCTTAGCTCAGCCTTCTTCCTGGTGTGGCAGGAATCGGTGAAAACGGCATTGCGTAGACATTGCAGGTAGGAACAGAAATTCAAGCTGCTCTTTTATTGTTGTTGGATCCACTGCTTACAAAGATCAAAAGAGCGATTGCCCTCCAAATCCCAGAGGAAAGAAATGTTAGCAACCTTTAACAAATATTAGGACTGTGAAGGGTGTGGAACTGTATGAAAACAGACGTGCCAACAAAGGAAATTCTGTTCAACTGTCAATCACCCCACATCATTACTGCATTTGAAAAAAAAAAAAAAGACTCTGCCTTCCATATACTTTTCCTGGGTAATATTCAAAACAAAGACACAAAGACATAATTGTGTCACACAGGTAGATGAATCTGTTTAAAACACAAAGAACTAGGAGACATATGAACCATGAGAGACGTTATCCCCCATATGATGATGCTTTGTAAGTTTTATGTGTGTGTGTATATGTTTGTGTATGTAGTTGTGTACAGTAGTTTTATATAGTTCTGGTGAGGATCTGAAATTATGTAACTGTGTATATTCAGCTATTATATATAAATGGGTTTTTTTTCAAAGCTTTCAGAAAGAAAGATAGGATTATTTGAGTGCAGTAATTTTAAAACATTCTGCCCTTAGGGCCTCAGAGAGATTCACTTGTCCAAGGTCCCACAGTTGAACAATACCTGAGTCAGAACCAACAGCCAGGTCTCCTTGGCTTCTGCCCACAGAATTTTGCAGCTACTGGACTGATGGTGCCAATTCCGTTTGAGAGTCCAAATAATTAGCAGACAACAAAATCCTCTCGATTTCCGCTGCCTTGCTAGACCCCACGCCCCTTGCAGGAGAAGTGAGACCATGAAGTGAGCAGTGTGAGGATCCTCAAGTCCTGAGGACCTTCCTTAGGCTGCATCAGGAAAGCGGTTGTTCCAGAAGCCCCTCCACTTCTCTGGAGCACTTTACATGTTCCCTCCCACAAAACCAGCACCCCCTTTATCCCCCTATGCCCACCCCCATAGGCCAAGTCATGGTTAACCGGGTTGGTGTGGGTGAGTGTCCATGGTGAAATCCGAATAAGCAGAATGCAAATGTGCGTGTCCACGCAGAAGGGATGCCTCCCACCAAGTTGCTGGGCTCCAGCTGGACAGCAAGGGCCACTGGGAAGAGAAAGGAAGTCACTGCTGTACAAAATTTGAATACAGACTACAGTTCCCATCAGGAATAAATGGCCTCACAGTACCACTAATGAGAAGCTCATGTATTCAGAAGTGGCCTCTCTCTGGAAAAATAAAGTGCCCCGCTCACACACACAGATACACACACGGGGAGGGCATCATTCAAAACACACACACTTTGGGGAATCCTCTGGAACTTCCCCCCAAGATGCACAGGCAGAGCTGTCTCTGGGCAGCAGGAACTGCTGAACACCACCCTCCTCCAGCCTCCTCCAGCCTCCTGATGGTGCCACCGCTAAGGAAAGCTGCTGAGTGTTCTCCAAGATCCATGTAGTTATTCACTTACAAATTACATGCCTGCATTCCTGCACTGGTATAATTATAGCATCCACATTAGAAAGCACATCCCCAAATGAAAATTAAAAAGAGATTTGCAAACTTCAAACATAACCTGTGATATTTCTCAGCCCTCCATGGTCACCCAGTGTGAATCAGAAAATCCCCAGAGGCTTACAAATACTGTGCCTCTGCTCCTCTGGTCTCAGCCTTTCTCTTCCCCCCAGGGCAACAATCCAGAAGGATCTGGAAGGAGTTGTGCTTTTTTCTTTTTCTTTTTCTTTTTCTTTTTGCAATAACATATATATTTAATTATCCTATTCACAAGTTGCAGAGGAAAACTAAGGTTTTGGAAATGTGTGATATTATCAACAAAAATATCTTTTTTTTTTCCCTCTATGGTATGAATGTACCACAGTTTGTTTAACCAAATCACCTGTGGAAGAACATCTAGGCTGTTTCCAGTTTTGGGCTATTAATAAATAAAGCTGCTAAAATTATTCACGTATAAATTTTTGTGTGAACATAAATTCTCCATGCTCTGGGATTAATGCCAAGCTGTGCAGTTGCGGGTCATACAGTAGTTGCCTGTTTGGTTTTTTAAGAAACTACTGAGCTGCTTTCCAGTGACTGCCATCTGATATTCAAACCAACAGCACATGAGGGTCCAGTTTCTCTGCTGCTTAACCAATCTCTGTTGTTACCCGTTCTTTTCTTAAATGCTTTTATTAGGGCATTATAGTGATACATAAGAGTAGGGTTCATTCTGGCATAATCGTGGATGCATGGAATTTAATTTGCTCCATTTCAGTCTCCAGTGCCTCCTCTCCCCCTCACCCCTGTCCCCCTTCCTATGCTCGACAGGTTGTTCTACTTATTTAGTTTTTATTTAGTGCTTTATAGCCATACATAAAGTGGAATTTACTGTCCTATATTCATAAATGTACCCAGCATAATTTTTGTCAAGTTCAAGGAATGGTGTTTTCCTCCACAAGTTGTCTCTGGGAGAGACTGGGAGGAGGACAGCCCTGAGCAGCAGAGAGGCGGGGTCCGAGGCATTGGAATCAGGTGGTTTCTACCCTGTCACCAGCTTTGCTGCCTGTGTGAACTTGAACCACTGACTCAGCCTCACAGAGCCCCCAGCTTTCCCGCTGGTAAAGAAGGGGTAATGCCCTCCACTTTGAGGATTTGAGGTAACATGGGTGAAGCTTTGGACACACAGAGTAAGTCAGAAAGCAAAAGGGAACACAGAAAAAAAATGCCACAGAGGGCATTTGTATGTGCTTTCAATGAGACACCTGTGAGGAAGAAAACTGGGTCAGCTTCTCTCACCATGCGTCAATGCAGCGTGGCCCCAGGGCTCCTGGGCCGAGAGTTGACCCACACTTACCAAAACTGGTCACAATAGCGGTTTGTGTTTATTGAGCACATACCACATGCCAGGCACCTGCCTATGCCAAGCCTTTTCCTGCCTTACCAGATTAAACCCTTACAGGACCCTGTAAGCAGGACTCCTGTGATGGATCCCACTTGCTTGAGGGAAGTGGGGCTTACAGAAGAGAGAGAGCCTGCCTGAGGGCAGGCTGCTAGGAAATGAAGGGGCCGGGTCCAAATGGAGGCATTTGTGCAGCACAGCCAGTACCTGCCTGTAGAGGGGCAGGTGGGAGTTGAGTGTCTGTTTGAAGCACCTAAGACTGGGCCATGAAGAGTAAGGCACTGGCCAAGGCCCCTGGGGCATGGTTGACCCCCTTCACTGTCCTTGACTGCTTTTGTGACTCTGGATGCTTTTGGTGGCTTTGAGTCCTCACCTTAGGGTCCACGCCTCCCCTGACTGCTTGGTTCCTCCCTGTGGCCCCTCCCCATCACAGCTGCCTCCTGCCGTCTCAAGGGAGAGAAACCGTTGTCCAGTCTAATTCCCAACCAGTCTGTTGTTTTTTATTGTCCAGCCTCAGCGTCACTCAGAAGTGAGACTCGGGTAGCACATGCCAGGCACTTCCCACGAAAAGTTCCTAGGGCCAGGATCCACCCTGCACTTGTGCCACCCTAAGAGAGACCACCCCCTTAAATTGTGTGTCCCAGGTGGATCTCTTGTCCCATCCATCCTACTCCAGGCCCAGGGACCCACAGAAGAACACATGTAATGATTCACCCAGTAACCGGAAGCCTCCCATCTGAGCCTATCCTTCAGGAGGCGGGGAGGCCCAGAGGAACCAGCACCTTCATGACCTTGACTCTGACCTTGACCTTGGCCAGAGTGTGCTGTGAGGCTCGCTTCACATCCAGTCGTTTCTGTGGTTGAAAATTGTACCCAGAGCAGCGGAGTTAGCTGAGACAGTAAGAAAGCAAGAAGTGGCCCAGTCCCTCCTGTAGACAAGGCCCTCCCACTTCTGCTGCTAGGTGCCTTACTGGTGCCCTTTAAGATCAGTCTCTCTTTCCCCAGAAACATTTGTCATTTCAAAAGTCCACGCCACCAGTCTCCACATCATTGCAAATCCTTTTCTCACGTAGTGGGTTTGAGGTTTCCTTTTTTTCCCCTTTTCAACCTGTATTTGTATAAAAGGGATTTCCCATCTGACTGTTCTATAGCCAGTTACCACAGAGTCACCAAAAGTTCCTTCCTTTTTTCCACGGGATACACTGGGTGTGAGGAGGGAATGCAAAAATGAATGGCTCTCCCTCTCCCCCAAAGCCGGCTCCCAGGCAGCCATGGAAAGTCCGTGCAAACGCAGGGAGCTGCGCCAGCCTCTAATTGTTGCTGGGCAAACAGCTTAATGGGAACAAATTAAAACGTGCTCAAGCTAATTATTCTCTGCAATAAAATAATAATAATAAAGTAAAACAATGAAGCTCATTTGGAAAAGTCAAAGGAGTTGCTTTTCTCGTACAGGGTATAAGATCGGTCCAGAATTAAAACTCCCAGGAAGTAAACTGGAAAGTGTTTTGAGGACAACTTTGCGACTTAGGAAACACCCTCGGGTGCTTCTTCATGCTTCTGTAGTGCTGTGTGTACACACCAGGACTGACCCAGCCAGTGTCTCTCCTTCTCTCTTCTCTGCCCCCTCAGGGGTAGTGGCCTCCACTGTCCCCTTGGGTCAAGCTTTAGGTCCTTTTTTGAGTCTCAGCCCCAGGTCCTACTGACAGCTCACAGCAGCATCCTCTGAGGCCCAGATGTCCCTCCATCTTGAGTGGCAGGTCTCACTTTCGCCATATCAATTTAGGACCCAACAGAAGCAGTGGAAGTCACCTCAAGTAGCCTCCTCTCTCTGCTTTCCACGAAGCTGGACCCACATACCGGGGGTGGAGGGAGAAGAAGGCCAGGCAGCCCCAGCCAACGTCCTTCCAGCAACCCACTTGGTGATCTGGGTTGGTGTGTAAAAGTGACACGGTAATTCAGGTACACTATGAACAACTAGTGGTTGCCAAGTGCCTGTACCGTGTCACCAGTGGCTGCCGTTGACTTTTCAGTTAAGCCTTATGGTAACTGCCATTCTGACTGGAGTGAGATGGAATCTCAGTGTAGTTTTAATTTGCATTTCTCTAATTGCTAGACATGTTGAACATTTTTTCATATATGCGTTCAGATCTTTTGCCCACTTATTGATTCAGTTATTTGTTTTTTGGTGTTTTTTGAGTTCTTCGTATTTCTTAGAGATTAGTGTTCTATCTGAGGTGCAGGTGGTAAAGATTTTCTCCCATTATATCGGCTCTCTCTTCATATTCTTGATTGAAAAATGGCAATTATCAAGAATATAAGTAATAAATGTTGGCAAGGGTGTGGGGAAAAGGTTCATTCATACATTGCTGGTGGGACTGCAAATTGGCCCAGCCACTCTTGAAAGCAGTGTGGAGATTCCTCAGAAAGCTTGGAAGGGAACCACCATTTGACCCAGTTATCCCACTCCTCAGTATATGCCCACAGGACTTAAAGTCAGCACACTACAGTGACAGTGACACAGCCACATCAATGTTTAGAGCAGCTCAATTCACAATAGCTAAGCTCTGGAACCCACCTAGGTGCCCTTCAACAGATGAGTGGATAAAGAAACTGTAGTGTAGGTACACACTGGAATATTACTCAGCCATTTCTAGAAGAATGAAATGATGGCATTTGCAGGTAAATGGTCCCTCTACCTAGTTCACTGGAACAGTCACATGAGCTTTCCTTTCCACTCTGTTTTATTTTTTTTTAATTTTTTTTTTAGTTGCAGATGGACATAATGTCTTTATTTTATTGCTTTGTATGTGATGCTGAGGATCGAACCCAGGGCCTCACGCATGTGAGGCAAGCGCTCTACCACTGAGCTACAGCCCCAGCCCTTATTTTTTAATCAGAAACGATGTCCCTGGATGTCCCATTTCGTACTTTACATGAAACACAAAACACAAATCTAAGAAGCGAACCCCAATTCTCTTTCCAGTGACTGCACACAGTCACCTAATGCATCTTTGCAGATTGCACCATTTTACCCTGGCAGTTAATCACTGGTGTTTGGGATGAGGCGGCTCAGTGTGGCAGAAAGAGCCCTGGGCTGAGCTGAGCCTCTGCTCTGGCCGCAGGTGCCTTCCGCTCCCACAGCCCACCTGACAAAAGACAGTGATGGCCGAGGCAGGCTCAGCTGTCGTGGCCTAGGCCAACGGCATCAGGCAGGCTGAGGTTTGCCCTCTGTTGACACTGGAGGGTCCCCAGCATCACCGCTGTGGGCATCTGGAGCCAGGTTGTTCTTTGTGGGGGGATCTGTGCGTTGTAGGATGTTAAGCAGCTTCCCTGGCCCACCCACCAGATGCCATTAGCAAACCCCCTGTCCCCAGTAAGTTTCTACTCTCCCAACATCACCAAATAAGCCTTGAGGAATAAAATCTGGAGTGGGAGAACCAGAGAGTGCCAGAAAAACCTTAGGAGCTAATGTGCTGTTGTTACTTCCCATTTACTAATGGACCAAGGAGAGGAAATGGCGTGGTGCTTTGGAACCTCTCCAGCACATTGGCATTCTGCAACCTAACTTAACCCCTGCTCCACCCCAGTCCCCTAATGTGTGTTCAAGTGGTCCATAAAAACTGATGGTCAATGAGCAAGGCATGAAATCAAGGCAGCCAACCATAGCCCCCGTAGCAAAGAGCAGAGGAGGGGAGGTGGCCATCATCCAGCCAGCCAGTCAAGAACAGGCCCCAGGGAGGTGACTCGCCAGAGGAAGCCGGTGTTGCTAACTTGAGTTTTAACAGTTTTTGCAGGGTAAAGGGAGGACAATTAGGTACTCTGGAAACAATGCCTCCATGCTGCTGGGGTCCATGCACACAGCCATTATGCTTCAGCAGAAAGTAACCATCCCATAGGAGGCGAGAGGGGAGCATCTTCAGAATGGAACGTGTTATTAAGTGTTCCCCATGAGCTGCATCCCGTGCTGAGCGCTCAGGGGTACAACCGCCACGCTGTGCATGTCCTCAAGACGTGGCCTTCTAGAGAGCCACTAGGAATCCCGGCCCTTTGGATGAAATTTAAAATGGGCCACCTCCATCTTTAATTACAGATGTCATGGGGGTGGGATGGGGATTTAGTGACAAAGGAGACCTGGACCCTTTTTAAACTGTGTTTGAAGTACACGGTGACATAATTCTGAATCCTATGGTACCTAACTTTGAGAACCTCATTTTCCTTCTCTTCTCCTCCTGGAGATCATCATCCACAAAGATTTTTTAAATATCAGAGAGAAGGAACTAAAAATGCCAGGCAGAATTAGATGCAAGCATTTACGGATGGGAGACTTAGTCAAAAGGTTCAGAAATCCCAAAGCATACTGGATTTCACTTTTCGACGCGATATTTTCGAATCCCCTTGGAGAAGTCGCTTCTCCATGCTCCTCCGAATGGCTTGCGGTCCTTCCATAGTTTCTGGTGGCAGAGCCTCTAGTGCCACTCAATGGGCTATTGCTCAGTCGAGCAAAGGCCTCATGCAGGTTCTGAAAGCTGAAGTCTGTGTCTGCCAGGGGTGTTGGGAGAGCACAGAACAGCCCCCCCGGCCCCGTGCCCTTGTCACAGACCTGGCAGACACACTGCATTTGCATCTGCTCCCCGACACAGCTGGACTGCCAGAGTGACACTAGAGCAAGTGTTCCGGAGCATCCGATGGGAGCTCAGGCAAAGGGCCACCTTCTACGTCAGGCTCAAGTTTGTTCAGTTCATACATCTGCAGAAGCACTTACCAAAACAGGGAGCAGGCTCTTCTGCATGTAAACGCATCCTCCCAGAGACTCTGCACAGTCAGAGAGATAGTCCTATGTCTCATTTATCTCTTTATTCACAGAATCTGGCAGGGTGTGAGCACTCAAAAAATGTTGGAAGGGTAGAAAAAAATGAATGGATGGATGGATGGATGAACAGATAGGTGGATGGGTAGATAAATGGATGGGTGGATGATGAAGGATGAATGATAGACAGACAGGTGGTTAGATGAATGGATAGGTGGATGGAGAGATGAATGGATGGATGGATAGATGGATGGATGGATGGATGGAGAGATGGATGGATGGAGAGACGGATGAATGGATGGATAGATGAACAGATAGGTAGATGGATAGATAAATGGATGGGTGGGTGGGTGGGTGGATGGATGAATAGATAGGTGAATGGGTAGATAAATGGATGTGTGGATGATGATGAATGATGGACAGGTGGTTGGATGGATGGGGGGTTGGATGGAGCTTCACCAGCCGCGTGTTTACTGCTGGGGTATAAAACCCCCAAAGGGTATGATCAGAAGAGGTTATGGTAATCCCCCCAACAACACACACCTCACGGCGACAGTAGGAAGGAACTGCCTGGGACTTCCGCCCAGACTTGGTTTCACCCTCGACTCCTATGATCAGCTGTGGAGCATCGTGTGGAAGCATTAGAGCAGAGAGAAGGTGGTCTGAGATGGGTTCAGCTTCTGTCCAAAGGCTGTCAGGCCACAAGTCCTGTGGGCATCCCTCAGGGAGGCTGGGCAAGCCTGCAAGGAGAAGCATGAGAAACACCACAGTTCAGGGATTCCTTTCTGTTCCTGAATTGGTTTGCGCTTTACATTGAGCATCTATGGGGAAAAGTCAATGTCTATGGCCAAGAGAGCCCATGATCACAGGACTGATATGAGATCTGGTCCATAACACGTTGAGCTACTCTAAGACTTAGATCAAAGAACAACAGAAGGCCGTGTGGTCATGTGGTCTGTCCCTCTGGGCATCAACTTACTGTGCCTAGCACCCTTTTCCTGTATCTCTCAATTAAGTGGCGAATTCCCCTCAGTGGGATGTTGGGCAAGTGATGTTGCATCTGTGTATTCTTCCATCCTGAGATGGTCAAATAATTGTAGTATCTGGTGCTGCTGATAACCTCTGGTCATTCCTCCAAGCCCCTCTGTACCTATTCCTCTACCGCACTTGTCTATCTGTCATCCCAAAGTTCCCACCTTCGCCCTCATACACGGCTAAGATTCTGTCAGTGTTGAGCCTCATTGTTCCATTCAGGAATGTTCTTTAGTGGACCCTTCACCCAAATAAATTCTTATTTTAAAATGTTTTACTGATAAATAAAATTATATACATTCACACTTTTAGATTGACCATTTCTTAGATTCCACATGTAAGATCATGGGATATTTGTGTATGTTTGGCTTATTTTACTTAATATAATGTTCTCCAGGCTCATCCATGTTGCAAAGAAAAGGATTTCCTTCTTTTTCAGGACTGTATAGTATTTCATTGTGTTGATATACCATATCTGCTTTATTCAACAGTCTGTTGATGCACACCTAGGCTGACTCCTTATCTTGGCTATTGTGAATAATGCTGCAATGAATATGGGAGTGCACACATTTCTTCAACATTTCACTCTTCAAGCGATTTCATTTCCTTTGGGGTTGCTAGGTTATATAGTGGTTCTATTTTTACTTTTGTCAGGTGCTTCCCTACCATTTTGCATAATGGATCTACTAACTCATGTTCACCAGCAGCATGTAAGAGTTTCCTTTTGTCCAACATCACTGCCAGCTCTCGTTCTCTCCTGGCTTTTTGGTAACATGTCTCCTAACAGGTGTGAGGTCATCTCTCATGGTTTCAGTTTGCATCTCTCTGGTGATCAGTGATGCTGAGCATTTTTTTGTAGTTAGGGCCATTTGTGGGCCTTTGAGAAACATTCTTCCAGGTCCTTTGCATGTGATTTAGTCCGGTTACTTGGTTTGTTACTATTGAGTTGTCTGAGTGCCTTATATATTTTGGATATATAATTTTTAAATATTTTCTCCCATTCTTTAAGTTGCCACTTCATTCTGTTGATAGCTTACTTTGCTGTGCACGAGAGTTTCGTCTGATGTGACCCTATTTGTCTATTTTTCCTTTCGTTCTTTTGTGTTTAGGGGATCATATCCAAAACTCTTTACTGGGACCAATATCAAGCTTTTCTCCTATGTTTTCTTCTAGAGATTTACAGTCTTTGGTTTTATGGCTTTAATCCATTTTTAGTTGATGTAATCCCTTCTAATTGTGGCAATGTTTGTGTTCTTCCTTAAGATTTGGTCCTCTGGTTCCTTTTCTAGTGGGTCTCCTTGTATAATGGCTTTTAAATTTATTTATATCATATTTATCTTGCCATAGTAATTGTTCTAGGGCTGGGATTGTAGCTCAGTAGTAAAGTGCTTGCCTTGCATATGTGAGGCACTGGGTTTGATCCTCAGCAGCACATAAAAATAAATAAATATGTTGTGTCCATCTACAACTAAAAAAAAATTTAAAAAAAATAATTGTTCCAATTATTTTCCTTCTCCACGGATGTCGTCCTAGAATATTTTATACCAG
Organism: Geosciurus inauris; assembly: GCA_004024805.1. Lineage (NCBI taxonomy): Eukaryota > Metazoa > Chordata > Mammalia > Rodentia > Sciuridae > Geosciurus > Geosciurus inauris. The sequence goes on from PVHX01002440.1 coordinate 63,624, forward strand.
TGCTATTTAACCGGGGGAAGGAGCGGTGGGAGGAGTGTGGGGTGATTGATTTGCCCATATCTAGAGATATTTTTAGTTGATGCAACTCCAGGGCTGGGCTAGGGGAGGCTATATGAGCAACTAGTAGGCAGAAGCCAAAGATGCTACTGAGTGTACCGCACAGCACAGGACAGCCCCACAGCAAAGAACGTCCAGTCCCCAACTGTGAACAGTGACAAGGTGCAGAAGTCCAGCCTTGTCCTATCACCGGGAACACAGCCATGCAGAACTAGTTCTGTCCTTTCTTCACTTGTGGTGCTTTGGTTCCTGGAAAGTGGGTTAGGAGCGCCTCATGTACACCAGGCTCCCTTTGGGTGGTCTCTGTGCATATGTCACTGACCCACCAGATGCCTTAGCAGCCAAAGCTGTGACACTCATGTTGTCTGAGACAACATGGAGGCTCAGAGCTTAGGGAACAGAAATCTTGAAACTTAGAATGGCCAAGAATGAAAACCTAGACTACGTAGTAAATGATACTGAGCTCAGATTAAAGCAAGCTTTTCATCTGCCTAGCTGTGTGTAATATACTGAGAGTTCCTCTAATCAAGCTTGGAGGTGAGCATTTGAGCTCCAACCAGACAAAAAGCAAGGAGGAAGCCAGTCAGACCCGAAGAAAAAGAGGGGAGCGGGGAGAGAAGCCACCCACAGACCTGGCTTCGGAGAGTGAAGGTGAAGAATAAACATTCACCATTTGGTTCATACACTTAGTGATCTAGACTGCAAGTAGAACTTAAACTCCATTTAGAAAAAGGAGCTCCTCCCCAGGTCACACAGCAGACAGATGAGCCAACGGTCCATGTTCCCCTTCCCACGTCCTCTGTGTCTTCTGTAATCATATAACCAGATTCCCGTGGAACTCCCATTTTTCTTCCCAGCTTCTGATCCTACACACAGCCAGTGTGTCTGCTAACCTCCATGAGCCATTTGCAAATCTACTGAATGGTCTAAGTGGCCATGACAGTGTATTTTTAAATGGCCTAGAATACAGAGATTGGACTGCATGAAACAGCCTTCAAGGAACTCACTGTTTAGTTGGGGAGAAAAGCCCAAGCACGAGCCATAGTGAACAGAGCAAAGTGCTCAGCAAAGTGTCACCAGTTCCAAAGCAGCCACAGTCCAGGAAAGTCACCCATTGCTCTTTGAGAAGCCATGAGCTGAGAAGGGTTCCAAGAGGAAGATGGGAATCCATTGACACCCCCCAGGACAAGGAAGACAAGGGAGAGGAGGCTGGAGGGAGAAGTCACCGCAGCCCACTGGGGAAGGGCCGAGGGGAAGACTGCAATACAAGGGCCGGAGTGGACCCTGTAGACCAGTGTGCAGCATGAGAATCCCCTGGGGTGCTTGTTAACCCCACCCCTGGGAGACCTTGAGTGAGGGAGGAGATGAAGAATTTGCATTCTAACAACCCTGCCTTCCTGGTGGTCTTCCAGAAACATTCTGAAACAGGAAGCCTTTGATTTTTAAGAAGTCTAACTAGAATCTTCATGCAATTGCAGGCCTGAGCAAAATTTAGCAGAACCTGATCCTGCCTCTGCCAGGACCCTCACCTTCTAGATAGTGAGGCTTGCCTGTGATTTTGCACAGGCAAGGGGTGGACTTCCTAGTCTGGTTTCTTAGTTCTCAGGCAACCCGACTGCTAATGAAATGTGAGTCGAAAACACACGTTGACGTGCCTGCCACAAGAACGTAAAGCGGGTTTGGATTGAAATATGGGTTCCGAATTCGGTTCCATTACACAAAACGATCCGGCTTCTGCAAACTGTGGACGTGCGTGAACTCCAAATGCAGCCCATAAATGTCTAGAGCCCGGCTGGGTTGGGTATTTGTTTTTGTTTTTTGAGCGTTTGTGTTTGTTTTTGTCCCATGCCACCCCTCCCCCACCATCTCGTGGCTCAGAACCTGATCTAGACTGAACCTCTGAGAGTGTCCCTGACGGGGATTTGTAAATCCCTTCCCCTTTCCAACTTCCCTTCCTTCTGGAACATGAAGGAATTTCCTTTTCCATTAGGGAGGTGGCTCGTGTTCAATCAGAGTCTGGGGAATAAACACAACCCCCGCTGATACATTCGCAAACCCATTAGCATTGGCTCTGACGCGGGCTCTCCCGAAGCTGTGCCAACTTCAAGGGCGGCCTCTGGACGCGCGCATCAGCCTCGCCTGGGAACTGAGCTGAGCGGTGCGTGTTCGCTGGAGCCCCGAGGCACCTGTGCGCACCTTCAAGTCAAAGAGGCCCTTAAATCGTGTCCTTGGAGCTATTCCCCGGGCGACTGGGGCTCTGCCTCAGGACGCTGGCGACACTGGCAGTGGGATCGTCCCGGCGGGGGCCGCGCAGGCTGCAGCCCGCCCTCCTGGGCGCTCCCGGGCTGCACCTGCTTCTCTGGGAAGCTTCTGGAAACGGGGCCCGGCGCTGCCCCTGGGGTGGGGCCGCACTACTACCTCTTTTCTCTCCAAAGAGCCCGGGATGCTGACAGCCTCAGATGAAGGCATCCTGTTTGTCGAAAAATAAACCGGCAGTTAAAGCCGGGTTGCGAGAGCGAGAAAACCGCAGGCCTGCGCGCGGCTGATAAGGCGCAGGCGGGCAGCTTCTGCAGAAGTTCCGCCGCTGCAGCGCGCGGCGCGCCGGGCCCGCGCCACCGCCTCCTTTCCTGTCCCCGCCGCTAGCGTCCCCCGGCGCTCTTTCAGTTACTTCACCCATCGTTTCTTCTAAAGGATGCCCCCCGCTAGCAGAGATGGACCGACCGATGACTTCCTTGGGCGGATGCTGGCAGGTCCTCGACCCCCCAAAGGGGGCCGCAATTTACGAGCTGTCATGAAAATGACGGTTTAGGGGGTGCTCAAGCGGCTGGTTCTGCAGTAGCCGGTGCTTCGACCTGGTTTTAATAAAGAATCGCACACATCGCGCAACCACAGAACAGAAATCCACACGAGACCTCAATTGCCAAAATCTGGAGGAAAAGGGACCCCCAACTCCAATATTCAGATTTTTTCCCTCCTTCTTGGAGTAAGTTGACTGGCCTGATTCTGTGCGGTGAATAACTCAGTACCAATCTTCCCCTTTTGGGGGGTATTAAAAGCTCTTTTCCCATTTGCCTGTTATCAGATAAGGGGGGCAGCGGGTAACCACAGGTGCGACCACAAATTCGCTGGAAACCGAACAACTTGACCCTCCGAGGCAAAGGGTGTAATTGAGAATTAACCTGAAAATAGTTTCGCCCAGGCTGAAAAACTCAGATCAGGACGATGAGACTTCTCTAAGCATTGAAAAGAACAAACATTATAAGAAGGGACTCTTGTATCACAGAAAGGACTCCTGTGGAAGGTGACACAGTCTTGCAGGAAAAGACCATGAATGGAAGGGGCCTCCATCATCACAGGGACCCTGCAGTCCTCCTAGGTACCCCGGAGAGTTTCATGTTTGCTTTTGTTCTCCTTTGTCCAAAACCAAAGGGTAGAGACAGTGCATACACCTTCATGAATCTTCCAGGTGTCATGATGACTAGCTGCCTTAGGTGAGTAAGAATCTATCCTGTTCTTGAAGATCTCCAGAGAGCCCTGTGATTTTCCCATCTCCTCCCTCAGAAAAGTCTTCAAATTGGCTGGCTTTCTTGTTGAGCATTCCCTCTGGGCAATCCCTCTGCATACCTCTTACTTGATGGCCCATCTGGTAGCTCCTACCACCTCTCCATCCTCTATCTCATGGCCTCTCTCTGATTAGCCACCTTCTCCTATTGAAAACTTCTTTGCTTGGTCCAAATAGTCAAAGAAGTTTTATATATTTTAGCAGGTCAGGTGTGGACCCTAAGAATAATGAACTCAACTTGATGTGGATACAAAGGAGTAAACACTCAGGCCAGAGGATGATTCATTCTCAGGGAAGGGAAGGGAGCTGAGCCAGGGCTGGCCTGGGCCAACTATGAATAATAAGGTGTACTTGGGTGTCTCCTGAGACTGTGTGGGGCATGAGGAGCCGGAGGGAGCCTTTGATGGTGCGGACTGGGCAGGGGGTAAGGAGAGCTTTGAAGGCATTAAAGGAGGAACTTTTGAGGCAGTTGCCCAAACTAATAATGCATGGGTAGTCCCATTATTAACTCTGCAGTCTCCATAGCAGAGCCCTAAATGGACTATCTCATTTACAAACCATCACAAACAAATGAATTGAACAGCGCCTAAGTTATGAATAGAAAATAAATAAACCTGATCATAAAGATATATTTCCGAATTTGTGGATCTATACTTGTAGTCTCCTTCTAAGGAGTCCCGGTGAGGACGTGGCAGGGCTCACCATTGCAACAGCATCATTCTGACTTTCAACATCTCTGGATCTGCTCTTTGGAAATGATGTTCAGTGTCAGTTTGTTGGTTAACCAGGTAAAACACCCTTTTAACTCCTCATTTGCACCTCACGTTTGACCAAGACAAGTACTGCCAGGCTTCACTAGCCCCTTCATTTCTTCTCTTGGTCTTTAGTGGGTTTCTGATTGTTTCTGAAAATCCAATCCATCACTTACCGCACAGACATTGTGGGTATTCCAAAACACATGCTCCGTGCTATGAATTCTGTCTGTATACTGAGAAGTCCAGTATCACCTGAGCAGAACGTGGGAGCTGCAAGGTGCCCAGGTTAAGAGGCCACATTACCCACCTGGAACGGTGCACGAGTGTGCTTAGAAAGTCAGCTGCAACTGATCACACAGAGTTAAAAGGAAAACAAAACCACAGCCTGGTGCTGCATTGACTTATAAGGTGGTCCTGCTGCATCCAAGGCCCCTAGGGGATGCCTCAAACCAAGGAAAGCAATGAGCTCTGTAACTCATTGTCTTTTCCATCTCAAGGAACTCTTGCTGGGCTGTAACTTTTTCAGTTTGAGGTGTGACAGCTAAATAGCATGAATTTTTTTTCTCCCTTCCCAACTTCACAGATAGATTCAGTCTTACTACAAGGTCTTACATTTTTGTCTTTCCTTATTAAGTAGAGAACTTTTACCTTCTCAGTTAAAGGAAGCACTTTCTGGTTTCTCTTTGGCTTATTTGAATTGCCACCACCACTCTCTGTGCTTTGGGGCCATTATTAAGGAAAATAAGGATCACTTGTACACAAGCACTGCAATACCACAACTGTTGATCTGCAAATCAAGGGGGCTACTAAACAGCTAATGGGTGAGTAGTGTATACTGTGTGGATACTCTGGACAAAGGGTCGATTCACATTCCAGGGACCGAGTGGGATGGCATGAGATGTTACCAGGCTTCTCCAAATGATGGGCAGTTTAAAGCTTATGAATTGTTTATTTCAGGAATTTTCCATGTAGTATTTTCATACTGCAGTTGACCTTCGTTAAGTAGACTCACAGAAAGCAAGATCACAGGAAAGCAAGGGAATACTACAATGTAGTACTTTTAGGGCAGAAACTTAATTATATAGCTAAAGCTCACTATTTGAGAAGTTAAAGCAAGAAGATGCAGAAAGTTAATTAAAATTCTGTGATATCTTTTGGAGATCCACTTTTACCACAGACATGCTGATTTCTAATAGCAGGCAGGTAAACACATCACATTGTACTGGATCTGGGCTAGGCTGCTATAAGAGATTACACATTATTGGGCTCACACAAGATAGAAGTGTGTTTCTCATGTAGACATCTCAGAAGGTTAGCATGACATATTCACAATCACAAGGAACGAGCCCTCTTCTACCTTGGTAGGCTCCCTTCTGTAACACCTGGCTCCTGTCTCATGGTTCAAAATGGCTGCTCCACCTCCCAACATCACATCCCTGTTCCAGCCAGCAGAAAGGGAGAATGTGGAAGGGGAACATCTACCGTTTTCCTTTAAGAATAGGATCTCGCACTTGCATGCCTCTTACAACACATTGACCCTGACCTAAACGAACATGGAAACAATTAGCTGGAGGGGAGGCTGGGAAATGTCTTTTGCTGGGCAGCCATGTGTCAGGCTAAATTTATTCGTTCATTTATTATTCATTTAATATAGCTGTATATATTTATAATTGGTATAAATGTAGCATCTATTAGTAAGTTATACATAAGCTATGTAAATAAAATATCTAACAACTTTATATTATAGATGATAAAGTATGTTTAACTTTATATTTTGGCAAAAGAAGTAGCTTGTGACACCCTAAGCTTCCTGGTACCCACAGATGCTGGTCCCTCTTCCATCCCTCCTTTTCATGCTCCTCGCCCTAGCAGCCACCCCTGGATCCAAACAATGCTGACTTGCCCCACCCCCTACCTTTTCCCACCCTCAGGCTCCAGGCCCCTTTGTATTCAAAAGCATTTGCAGCTGGGGAGCAGTCAGGAGGGGAAGCCAGGCACTGGCCTCCACAGGCAAGGCTGACCAGCTGGAGGACAAAATGCAGGGAAGCCCTGCTCTGCACTGCTGGCCCCTAAGTCACCTGGGGCCCTCTGATCTCCTGCCAGGGGCCTCTGTGTGGGAGGGACATGGCCACCAGCAGCCCACCCCACCCTCTGCAGCTGCAGCCTGGCTGATCCATTTTCCCAACTGGGAGGGGAGGGAGTCACCGAAGGGAAACTTCTGTGGGTGAAGGCCCGCTTCCTCCTCCTGCAGCAAGACCCACAGGCTTCCCGCAACTCAGGCCTGCAACCTCTCCTGAGAGCAGACTGTTAATTTTCAGGAATTTTGCCAGCTGGTAGTTAAACATGCACATGATGCAAAAGGAAATTATACAAACTTAAATGAAAGTAACAGCTACTCAAAACGCATCACTGCCTAATTATTTTATGACTGTTGACAATTGTCTGGGCTTTGGATTACTGACATCTCTTATCTTTCAATGGCGGGCACACCATCTCCTGCAGTATCGCCGGGGTCAGAGCTGCAGTGATCTGTGGTGATTGCTGAAATCTGCCCAGTGCTGTAATGCCAGGCTTTCGGTCCTGGAAAGCTGGTGGCTAAGCTGACCCAAGCACCAGTACCCTGGGGTTAGGTTGTGGCAGCTGGCTCTGTGCCCACCCCGCCCTTGACAGGGAGCTGCTTGTCATCTCTCCTGGGTGGCTGGGCTGCAGGACCAGTGTGCTCCAGCCAGAAGGAGGCTGAGAGGCGCCTCCTCTTCCCGCCCCCGCCTCCACAGACACAAGACACTTCTGTCCCCAGTGCTGCTAGTGAGCCTGGGCAGCGCCAAGACCACCTAGGTTGTTCTCCCCACATCCCTCCCGCTACCTGTGTTCAGCCTGTGTGGACTCTAGTCCCAGAAAGCTGCTCAGGTGACTAGACTGGCAGTTCCACAGGGGAAGGGCTCTCACTGGTATGTGTGTCCAGGCTGCTGTTGCCACCTGGGATCCTTACATGGGAACTTCCACCTTCTAGAAAGCACCAGGAGAGGTGCTCTAAGCCAACTGCACCCATGGGTGCCTTCTCCCCTGCCCCTGTCCCCCTGCATGAGGGCCCAGGAGGTCTGTCCCCACCCCAACTTGGCCTTGCTCCAGGACCCAGCTAGAGGGAGGCAGGCGCAGGCCCCTGAGGGACGGTGGGGAACTACAGGCCTTTCCACAGAACAAACTCAGATAGAAAGTAGGAGGAACCCCACTGGCTCTCTCTGACCTCAGAACTGAGCTGTGCACTCCATCCCTTCTCTGCATCCAAATGTTGAGACTTGACTTCTCTGTTGAGCCTGATGTGAGGAGGGCATTTGTCCTGGGCCTGGTGTGTTAGTGGCATTCCATCACTATAACGAATAACCTGAGAAAAACAACTCATAAAGAGAAATGGTTGAGGAGCAAAACCACTCACCATATAGCCAGGAAGCAGCAGAGGGTGAGCAGGGAGCAGGGACCAGGGTCCCACAGTGTCATTTCAAGGATCCACCCAGAGACCTCCCACGGGGCCTGCCTCTAAAAGAGCCTCCCCACAGAGCCCCTTGGAGACCAATCCTTTGCCACATGGGCCCTGGGGGGACATTCATGACCCAAGCTATGGGTGAATTTTGACGTTGCCCGTGTGAGCACAGGCGCACGCGCGCGCACACAACACTCACAGTGTGTCGTTTAAGTGGCCGATTGCACTTCTCATCATTATTGCTTATTCCCCCAAAGCAAACGAACAAAGTGTTCCTGACAGGGGAAGAAGTCAAGCTGAAAAGGTAAGATCATCTGATTAGGTAGTTAGTTAGTTAGTGGGTCAGTCAGCTCATAAGTGCTTGTCCCAAGTGCTTTGGTGTGGACAGCCGTGTGCTCCTCAAAACAGCTCTTGCGTGGTAGGAACCCTTTCACAGTAGAGGAACACCACTCGGTGGTCAGGGTCACAGGGCCTGACCCTGACTGTCTGGCTCCAGGGTTCAGTATCATTTTGCCAGTCATGAGGAACGGGTGTACCCCCTACCTAGGGACAGGGTGCCTACATAGTGGGCTTCTCCAGGTTGGGCACTGCACAACTGTTTCCAACTGAGGAGATGGAGGCAGGGGGTGGGGAGGCTGAAACAGCCTGACTCCACCTGTCCAATCAAGGGTCTCTGCAGGAGATGTGACCACCCAGAGGAACAAGAGGCATTTTCAAACAAAGGGATCCTCCATTCACTGACCAGTGTACCCGTGGGTCTGTGCATGCACAGAGCGCCTGAGCCAATTTCCTGGATTAAGAAACTAGTTGGACAACATCAGATCAGCCTGGTAAACTCTGTGGCAGGCCTGCCGAGCAGAGGCCTTTCGTGAAGGTTTGTGTGACGTGCGTAGGAGTTTGCTGGGGCTGCTGTGATGAAGCACCACAGCCTGGGTGGCTCGAACAACAGACATGTATTGCCTCACACTTCTGGAACCGAGACATCCAAGATCAAGGTGTAGGCAGGATTGCTGTTACAGAGGGTTGCGAGGAAGGACCTGCTCCGGGCCTCCCTCCTTGGCTTGTGGATGGCGTCCACACAGCATCCCCCATCTTCCTGTCTGGGTCCAGATTTCCTTTTCCAAAAAGGATGCCAGTTACATTGGATTAGGGCACATCCTAATGGCCTCATCTTATCCTAATTGCCTCTATAAAATCCCATCTCCAAATAAGGTCACATTCGGAAGTACTGGGGTTTATGACTTCAATGTGTAAACTTGGGGGAACTCCAGTCACCTGATGGCAATATACTCAATTGTCCATGATATTCTCTGGTTTAATGATGGTTAAAATACCTGTTTCACATCGGAGCCTCGGCTGTCTTCCAGCCTCCTCTGCAGTGGAAACAGCCTCTGGCTGAGGGTAGAGGGTAAAGGCTGAGTCTGCACCTGTTAGGCACAGGTGCTGTGGCCTGGTCCTTACGGGAAAGTAAAGCTGGTTTCCATGCGTGACTTCAGAGTCTGGGCCGTGCTAGCTGCCCCACAGCTACCAGCCCTTCCAAGTCAAGTGGAAACGTCTGCTCTTTAGCTGAAGACTCTAGTTCTGTCTCGGGAAGGGCTGTTGGTGCCCTGTGTGAATGTGTCACAGAGAGATCCCTTCTGGAAAGACGGATGTCATGAAAGCAAACCTGAGAGCTCATCACTGTGAGGAAGATGGACATCCCCTGTGCCTTGGTCACCCAAAACACAGACCCGCAGCAGGACGAACTTCAACAACACCCTCATTCCCTACTCATTCTCTAGCTTGTCTCCTTGGGGCCCAGAGAGGTGAAGGATCTTGTCTAAAGTCACACAGGACAGCCTCAGAATGAGACCTCAGGCATTCTCATTTCCAGAGTTCTTACATTTCCTCACAACTAGCTCTGGCAACTTCTCAGACATTTTCCAGTTGTTTGGACATGGATGACAATGAGCCTGGTCCCTCACCAGTGTGGCTCTTCAACCACCTGCAAACTGGTGGTTCTCAAGTCTCCCTCTCCCTCAGTTCCTTTGGCTGGCCCAGAGCTCTCTGCCACATAAGCTTTATTTCTTCTCTCCTGTCAAACCGCCAGGTTCTGAGAATTATTTAAATAGGAAATCCAAACTGGACATGGTGATACATACCTATAAGAGGCTGAGACAGGAGAATTGCTAGTTCAAAGCCAGCCTCAGCAACGGTGAGGCGCTAAGCAACTCAGTGAGACCCTGTCTCTACATAAAACACAAAATAGGGCTGGGGAGGTGGCTCAGTGGTCGAGTGCCCCTGAGTTCAATCCCCAGTACCAAAAATAAAATAAAATAGGAAATCCACCCGTGCTGGTGTCTGAGCTCCCCAAGATCTGGCAGATTGCTGTCTCCGACTTCAAACTCTGGGAACACAGGCATTGCCTCCTCCTCCCCCTGGAGCCAGCAGAGGAGGGCCAAGCCTGGGAAAGGAAGGCCCCTCCTCACCTTCTGAACCAGGCTAGCCCCGCTTGTTTCTGGTTCCCAAGGAGGCTGTTCTGTCCACTCTTCTCAGACCCTCCCTTCTTGACGTCGTCCTCCGCATCACCCACTCTGCCAGCTCATTGCCTCCCACCCTGTCCCAGGTCCTGTGTCCCTGCCTCGGCTCCAGACACACCCCCCCACAGAACACGCACGTGCTTAAAGCCCAGGGATCCCAATGCCACAGGATCCCCAAACGGATGACTTAGAGCCCCACGTGGGCCCAACCAAAGGAGCCTCGAAGGACAGGTGCCTGGGGTGCAGGGACCCAGGGGCTTCTGTCTTGGCCCCTTTATGCCTCAACACTGGTCCCAGAAATAAAGTTCCTAAATGACACCCTGGGCCCTGGGTCTGCAAGGATCAAGGCCGCTCCACATTGTCTGAGTCCCCTCCGTGGTAGGGGTTGAGGCACATACATGAGACACAGATGCTCATGACAGGTGCCAGGAAACTCATGGCAGGGAAAACGTCACCTGCTTACCCCGTGTATGTAGAGGTCACAAAGGAAGGAGGAAGCGAAGGAGCATTCATTATGCACCCAGCGTTTCCAAGCCCTGCACTGGAAGAGCCTTTTACCTCCATCATTTCCCATTCTTAAGAACTCTATGGGGCCAGTGTTGTCCCTACTGTACAGGTGACAAAACTGAGATTCAGAGATGTGAGCTGGTGGCTCAAGACCAGGAACCAGGTAGAGACAGAGCTGCGCTCAGACGCTGCTTTCTACCTGGCTCTGCAGCCCAACAGCAATTACAGATGTCCATCAGTGTGTGGGGGGGGACCTTCGTGAGCAGGTTTATTTGATTATAGGAACACACACTGCTCATGCTGACTCAGGCTTTGAAACTGCTGGAGGAGCCCGGTCACCAAAGCACAGCTCCAGAAGCCTCCCAAGAGCCCACCATTGGGAAGGATGGCTGTGGGTGTCCTGGTGATCCAGCCTGGGCTGTGGGTCCCCCTATTCCCACTGCTCTCCGTCTGCAGCCCAGCCGCCCATGCCTGTTGTGTGGCCGCAGAGCCCCACAGCTTGCCTGGAACTCGCGCTGCAGGAGGCAGAGCTTCTCCTAGGAGCCTCTCTTCTGAAGAGCACGGGAGCTGGAGTACAGCTTGCCGTCAAAATAAGGTTATTGTGGGACATGTGCCAGCTGCAGCAGTCACTGAGGTCCGGCCCTGAGATAAGGGCACCTGTATGGAGGGGGACGGAGCTGCCACTCCCTTCTCCAGCAAGGGGAAACTGTACCAACAGGTGCTGCTCTGCCCTCCTCCTCCTTCCTCTCTCCCAACTCTTCTTGCTGAAAGCAAGGGCCTCCCTAGTGTGCTGAGACCCATTTGGGACAGACTTTCCAGGCCTTCCAAGGAAGGCACATTCCAGAAGTTTCAGTCTCCATGAGAGATTGCTTGTGGCCCCATACATAGACAGGTTGTAACGAGCCTGCACATGCACAGAGCAATTTCTCAGTCGACAAGTGTCCTTTGAGAAGGGCTCGTGTCTTCCAGTGTTGTAGTCTCCGTGGCCAAGGCAAGCTCACCTCGCCGTGGCTTTGAGTTTAACCTTGGTTTCCCAACTAACTGGCTTTGTGTTCTGGCAAGGTCTCCTTACCTTCCTGGGCTCATGCCTCATCTATGAGGTGAGGGGACTTTACCCCAGTGGCCTTTTTTGCAGATGAACCCCAGAGCATTGGTTGATAGGTTCTTACTGCTACCAAGTCCCCCCGGCAGAGTCACACAGCTCCTTCACATATTAAAGGCTCTGCCAAGTCCTGCAGTGATGGAAACTTCCTGGTTAACTCTGTTTCTCAAACCTATTTAATAACAAACCCTGCATTTTTTTGTAATCATGCCTATCAACATCTCATGGCGTTTGTTGAACAGAGAATACCTAAGGATGTTTGATTTGTGATCTTTTTATTTGAAATAAATCTCTATTGTATTGAACATCCTCAAAGAGGTGGGGAAGAAAATCTTCCTTGGAGTGCCGATTGACTTTTAGATGGTATCACAATTCACTGGGACCTGAGACTAGGTCAAACAATGATGAGATCAAAAATGAGAACAAATGTTAGTGTGGTCAGTGCCCTGTGACCAGCAAGCTGCCTCTGACAGGGACCAGAGGGAAGTTTCTCAAGTGGTCTGAGTAGTAGCGACATCAGCAGGACAGAGGAGCCCCCACCCTCACTGCCAGAGGGACGTCACATGCCGTCCTGTGTACAAGTCCATCCACCAGTGGCCACAACCCATGCAGAGAGAGCTGCGGGGACAGGAGGAAAATGAGGCCCTGACTAAGCAAGGACACTGCTCAGGTGGAACAGAGGGCCACCAGGCAAGGTCAAGGGCAGGTCAGGCTGACGTTTGGTTTTGATTTTGGGTTTTGAGATCAATGTTCACTTCACACAGAAACCAGGGAACAGAGAGATGCCCACTGGAGGTTTTGGTCATTGTTATCCATGTGTCCTGTGCTTTAGTGACCTGTGTCATGTAGCCGGAGCTAGCTCCTGGGAGGCTGGGTCTGGGGTCTTCTCGCCTGCAGAACTGAGCCCCAGGCCCTCTTCAGGGGATGCTGGCATTGGGGTCTTAGTGGCCCTCGGTGCCTCTCAACCAGGTGCCTCCCAACCCCTCCTGGAGACTGCTCTTCGGCAGCACAACCCACCCTTTGCTCCGTCTCTGTGTCCCTCTCTCCTGCCCTGCTTTCTTCTGCCCAATCCAGACCCTCTTGTGGCTGCCTTGCTGTCCTCTGGCCTCCCTGATCTCTCCATCCTGTGAGTGTCTACACTGCGGCCCACACTACCACCACCCTCACCATTTCAACCCTGAAGGAGGCTGGCAGACTGTCCTCTTTAGGCGGGTGCAGGACCCCAAAGTCAGGGGTTCTGAGCTCATTGTTCTTGACCTCAAGGCTGAGACGCCTCCTCCCGATGTGCATCGGCCCCTCCTGCCTGCTGGCCCACAGGCTTGCCCCCTCCATGCCCTCTCAGCTGCCTGTCCACCTATGCACCCATCATGTCCTTCCCCTGGTCAGCATTCTCTGCATGCTCAAGCTAAAGCATGAAAGAGGGCCAAACAGAGACGCATCTCCCTGGACTTCCCTCCAGCAGCAGCAGCAGCAGCAGTAACTCCAGGGCGCACTTTGGTGCCGGCCTGAGCACTTCCCACCCGCTAGCTAGGTTAGCCCTCTCAGCAATGCTCCAGTTAGGTAAGGGGTTCACACAGACGAGGAAACTGACATGCACAAGGATTTAGGACCTTGTCAGGTCTCATGGTTGAAATGGCAGAGCTGGTGAACAAACCCAGGCAGTTTGATTCAGAATCTCTGCCCCCGGCCACTCCGCAGAGCTTTCTCTGCTCTGCTGTTTCCTCTCCTCTTCTCTGATCTCTGCCTTGTCTCCTCATTCCCTGTCCAGACTGTAGGCTGGGTGGGTTGTGTGGTATCACCCAGACCTTATGAGAATGGAGGGTTGAGGTGCCGGGCTCTGAACAGAGCATCCCTGTGTTGCTGAGGGGAGATTACCAAAGAAAAATAAAAAAATGAAACAAAAAAAAAAACCAGCCACAGTGATGTGGTTGATAGTGCTGGGACAGATCCACACCAGAGCTGGCTCTGCAGCAACAAAGAGAAAATGGGCTTTCCCATCTCCACAGGAGGGCTTTCCCCTCCATAGCCGGAAAGCAGAACCCTAAAGATGCCCTGGCAGTGCCCGCTCAGGAGTCTCCAATCCACTAAAACCAGTTGCTGTTGTTAAAGGCATGTATCCTGAAGGTTCTTTGGCAGCACTTTGCACTGGCTCTGCAGCCTCCGTGTTTTAGAGCTCTCAGGTTTCAATACCACTGATGAGGACAAAGCTCTGACATACTTGTCATACCTCACCTTCCCAGGAACTCTTCAGAGGTAAACTGAGCCAGGAAGATTAGCTCCTGTCTATAGTGAGTTAGGAAATGTGCCCAGGGCCACAGAGATGTAAGTGCCCACTCGGGATAAGAAGGAAAGTCATCTGACTCCTAATCAGGTAGGTATCTTTACCTCAAGGTCCTTCACCTGCACAGGTGTATCACCCAGTGGGATTTATCACCATGAATTCAGCAGCTGCAGGAGACTGAAATCTCAATTTGAGCCAGGCACGGTGGCTCACGCCTCTAATCCCAGCAGCTCGGGGACCAACACAGGAGGATCATGAGTTCAAAGTCAGCCTTAGCAATAGTGAGGTGCTAAGCAACTTGGTGAGACTCTGTCTCTAAATAAAATACAGAACAGGGCTGAGGATGTGGCTCCGTGGTCAAGTACTCCTGAATTCAATCCCTGGTACCACCACCCCCCGCCCGCAAAAAGGAAACTCAATGTGATTACACATGGCATTCAATACAAAGAGGTATTGAGATGCCAAATGCAAACATCCCTGTCCTTTCATAAATAATTCAGTTAAAGGTCAGGTGACTCTGCTTAATCAAGACGTTGATGTGTTTTTGAATAATGTTTATTTTTTTCTTACTAAAATATTTCATTGGAAAAATTAGAAACCAAGAAATGAACCTCATCCATTCTCCCAAATATCCTGCTAACAGTGTGGTGGGCATTTGTCCTTGATGTTGAAGTGCATGCTTATTTGGCATCAGACCTCAAGTATTCCTTCACAACTACCTTGTCTCTTCAAAATATTATGAGTACTTTTTGTCCTGTTGTTCTAAAATATTATGTTGATTTATATGGAATTCCATAACAGTAATTTACCTAATCGGCCTTAAAATATTGACAACTTAGGTTGTTTCTGATGTTTCCCTATATTAATTAATGGTGCAATGCACATCTGTGAACATAATCTTTGGGCACATTTCTGAGGTTCCATGGGGTAAATTATTAGAGATGAAAATGGTGTTTTGGAGGCTGTGAGTTTTGGAGCTTTGATCCTGACAGTCTATCTGTACCAGTTAGTGTGTACCATGTCCTTCCAAGGTGCTTCTCGTGGCTCCTTCTTTGGTAACTTAAGTGGTGATGGCCTGTGCACCTAGATCTTACCCTACATCTATGAAGACTGTGCCAGCTCATGCTCCAGCCCGCAGCGCCTGAGCGTGGTGGCTCCCCAAGCTGTCCCTGGACACTAGCTGCCCTCCGCCACCTTTTCTTCTTCCTCTTCTTTTTTTTGTACCAGAGATTGAACTCAGGTGCACTTTTCCTCTGAGCCACATCCCCAGCCCTTTTCTAAATATTTTATGTAGAGACAGAGTCTCACTAAGTTGCTTAGGGCCTCACGAAGTGGCTGAGGCTGACTTTGAACTCACAATCCTCCTGCCTCAGCCTCCTGAGCCACTAGGATTACAGGTGTGCGCCACCACGCCCAGCTACATTTAAGGGCATCCTTGGATTAATCTTGATTAGATTAGATTTTGCAACCTGAAGGAAGTAGCTCTCAAATGTCACCAGTTCTGTGAACCAGGAGTGAAAGCTCAGCGCTTTCGGTACCTCTGACCCAGTTTTTCTGGCTTAGAAGCACCCATGGCTTGAGAAAGGGGCATTGTGGAAGAAGGAAAAGGTGCAGATGTGCCCCCTGAATGCTGGGGCGTAGGCTCGCGAGCACATTAGATGGTGGGCATCTGCATTGTTCAGACATGGCCAGGGCTATAATTGACATCAGGAGTCAGCAAATGACAGACAGTCCATGGGCCATGTCTGGCCCGCTGCCTGATTTGGTAAGCCATGTTTTATTGGCACATATCCATATCCATGTTCGTTCACTTATTTATCAGCTATGGCTGCTTTCCCTGCCTTCTCACCCCAACAGAGCTGAGTAGTTTGGATGGACACCTGGTCCACAAAGCCTAAGATGTTTATTGTCCAGCTTGCACTGAAAACCCTCATGGACACCTGGTTTGCATTCTCCTCTGAGTAGCCAAGTGCTCTGGCTGGAGTCGCCTCCCTCCTCCTCATCGTCCTATGAGAGAGCAGGTGTTTCTATTCATCTCAGTGGAGAGACGTGTAGACAAATCTCTTCAAGGTTAAGTCATTGTCCAAGGTCATGCGCAGCCTCTGTGAGGAGGAGCTGGAGTTTGAAGTTAGAGCTTTAGATCCAAAATTTGGAGTTATTTAGAGTTTCCACATGCAAAAGGTCACTGTATCTGCCCCTTCTTTTGTCCGTCTGTACCAGTCAGTGTTTATCATTTCCTTCCAAAATCCTCCTCCTGGCACTTTCTGTTTGGTAACAAGTGTAGGAGTGGCAATGTCATATGCACCTAGATCTTACCCTGCATCTATGTCCAGAGACATAAAGCATGCGGGACACCAATTCTTGCTAATTTTAGTACTAGGTATATTGACAGAGTTGATACCACTAAAACATCCCATTCAAATCAGTCTTCCCTCAGTGATTCACAACCCTGAAGCATCTTTCCAAGTACCTGAGAATCATCAGAATGAAAATCTGATCATTTATCATGGCCCAGAATTGAAGGCGTGTGAGACCACTGTGCACCCCTGCAGACCTTGCACCATGCCTTAAAAGTGACTTTTAAAACAGTAAAAATTCCCCACGTAAGTTTATTAATATTCCACTTTGTTTTCTCTCGTCGTTGCAAAAAAGGAAAAATAATGTGGGTATTTGAGCTTTTAGCTCACTATCCCTGGTAAGCAGGAATGTCCTGGAGACAGCATCCTTAACAACTAAAAGCCAACTCCGGAAGCAGGGTCCACAGGCACACACACAAATAATAGATGCACATGCTGACCGATTCTTTAACCTCACTGTTAAACTGGAACCTCACATTAGATACAGGGGATTAAGCTAAAGATCATATTTACTTTAGTAAACTAGTTTTTGAAAACACCCTAATTCAAAGTTTGTTTCTGACCAGCCACCTCCTTAATCCCGTGGCACCTGCCAGGAGACACCCAATAACCCATTCTTTAGGTCAGAGAAAAACACACAAAAGAGAAAGCCAGGGCTGGAATGACTCACGTTACAGCCAGCTGCTTTCCAGAATCCGTTAAGCTCTGGGGTCCAGATCTCTTTTTGTGGCTTTCTACAGACTTTATTTGAACAGAGAAATTACAACAGCATTGCCCACATAAAAGCCGGAGAAAGGAGCTGGCAGGGGTGGAGACGGTGCCCGGTATCCTACCATGCTTTAAGACAAAATGGTCATTAGCAGGAATTCTTTTCTGTTTCGTGCTTATAAATGCTCTTCTGTTTCTGCTCACTGTCAAAACGAGGACACGTGCGTGATAGATGGCACTGGATGGTCAGCAGCAGGCCCTGGCTCTTCGGGGTGCTGAAATCTCTTGCCTCCCATGCTCTGTTAATACAGATGTGCCCCTTACCTTCTCTGCTTCCCTTGACCAAAGCCAAGTTGGTTTAGGTTCTTCTTTCCTGTTTGAGCCCACTGAGGGTTCCACCTCACCCTAATGTATTAGCACTCATTGACAGTGAGGGGCAGTCTCTAGCCCAAGATGGGAAACCAGATTTTACCCCAAGTGATAGTGCTTAAAAAAAATCAGAAGTGGCTGTCTTGTTGCCTCTGAGCAGGAGATGGAGAAGGATTCTCTGTAGGAAAGTGGCCAGCATCCATTGTTATGTGAGTCTAGGGGCTTAGGATAAGAGCCAAGAAGACAAAATGTCTCTGCCATTCCTAGACTACTGGATGTTCTGAGATTGTCTTCTTATGTAGGCCTCATGAGTGAGAGAGTGGGTGAGTTTCCTACTTGGGGTGGTGTGACTGACCATCTTTTAGATTCCCCTGCTGATTCGCTTAGTGAATGTGTTAACCATAGTTCTCTACCAAGTAGTGTTCCTGAAGCTAGGATAGAAAGAAATCCAGAATACAGTCTGGTAGAAACATTCTCATCACTGGCAGAGGGCCCAACCCTATGTGACATGAATAATGACAGGTGCATAGCCCACAGCTGTTGGTGCCTGGTCTTCTGCTTATTTAAGTGTGGAGATAGAAAAGCTTATGGAAAGGAGCTTGGTGGACATTAGATTTAGCTGTGGTTGCCACTACCCATACCTAGGGTACTGAGGTCTTTATTTTGTTTAATACTTCTGAACTCTGTGGAGTAACCATGCTTCACTCTTGGTTGAAAATGTAGGGGGAAAACCCACCTTGAGACAGAATACGCAACATGGCCATCGTGTGCCTCAAAGCCAGAGGTGAAACAGTCTAACCGATCACCAACAGATGGTATTCGCTTCTCAAGGTTCAGGGCTCTGTTCCCGAACAGTTCTCAAGTGAAACCTCTCTGCCAGCAGCATCCTTTTATGCAGCTCTGTGAGAACACTCAGGACAGACTTTCATGGAGAATGTTTTCGCCAGGGTGTGGTCTGTGGAACAGCCTGAGTGTAAACTGGCAGGATTTTGAGCTTGGAGTCTGCATGTGCTCAGTTGCACGTTTTTGCATTGAGCACAGGAATGCTACGCTGTTTGGCCCATGCTCTGTGTTTTGTTAGTGTCAAAATTTTAATCTGACCTGGAAAATAAGAACCTAGGGCTGAGGTTGTGGCTCAGTGGCAGAGCGCTTGCCTTGCATGTGTGAGGCACTGGGTTCGATCCTCAGCACCACATAAAAATAAGTAAACAAAATAAAGACACTGTGTCCATGTATAACTAAAAAATATTTTTAAAAAAAACCTAGATGGTCATCCTGTGGACATTTGGCTTCCATTTTCTTTACCCAATAACATTCATTCCTCCTGCATCAGAAGCATAGTGTGTCTCTGTTATAGGCAAAGGCTGGGGACAGGGATGAGCAAGGACAAAGCAGGGACCCACCAGGGCATTGCCCTCTAGCTGGCCTGCCTCCAAGAAGCATTTGGACCATTCTGGGGTCTCTTTCTCAGTGACACAGGCTCTGGTGTCTGCTATGCTCCTCTGTAAATGATCACATCCCAGGAGTATAATGATGTGGTACTAACCCTGAAATTGCACAGACCACACTAAGATTGCTCCTGAAGGAGTCAGACCACACCCTCTGGTCCTGCAGCACCCCAAGGTCCTCTTAGTGAACCCTGTGCAAAAACGTTGGTTCTTCCCTTATGGATAGACCGCTAGTCAGTAGAGACCTTCAGCAGGGTAGATTTCAGCTTTCAAAGTCATGGAGCATTTTCATAATCCCGGTGGGGACCCCTAAAAAGCCATGTGACCTGGCAGAGAATTTTATCCTCACATAAACTTTCACCAACAACTATTTGTGAGATTTCAAGAATCAAATGCACCGTGGGAAGCTTCCAGCTCAGCTGAGTTGGCACGGGGTGAAAAGATGCAGCAGGATTCCCTTCTGCTAGATCAGGTTTCCCTTTGACGCGCGGTTCTGAATTCTTTAGGGCCAACAGGGAGCCCACCGATAATTGCCTGTAATTCAACACACACACGACCAGCAATCATGAAAGCCAAGCTGCAGATTCTCCATTACAGCCGGGGCCTCCGTTTTGGTTGCTCCTCTCTCTCTCCCTCTCTTTCTCTCTCTTCTCTCTCTCTCTCTCTCAAAGCATTCCTCATTCTCTGCCTCTAATGATCATTCCATAATCAGTGTGGTTAGAAGAACCAAGTCCACCTCTGTCCTCTCTGCAGCAAAGGAGAAGAGGGTGACAGCGGCAGAGACAGGGCTGAGCGCATGCCCTGTGCTCACTGAAGTTGGATCTTGACGTTGAATATTCTTATGGTACACGTTCCACCAGTGGTTGATGTGACGTTATTGGAAAATCTGCCTATACAGATGTGCACAGCCTAAGGTCCCCTGTTTATTTTTATATGTTACCATGTATCTAGACCCTCCTTCTGGGTCCTCCAGAAATTCTCCCAGCCCGAGGCTGAGACACGCCTGGGTGACGGTCATTGATGCCAGTCATTGATGCGGGATTATTGAAATTGGTGCTAGCTGTTATGAAGGAAGGAGGGTCAACAGATAAATAGGTACCAAGTACTAAGACGCAGGAAGGGAAGCGCTCACATGTGTGATGCACAGGCAAGGCCAACATCACCATGCAATGGTGTGACCATGATGAAGGTGCCATTAGAGGAGGAAGAATCCGCTGTGGGCATGGAGCAGGGGCTGGGAAAGCTGTCGGAGGGTGTGTGTCTTAACTGTACCCTCAAGGTAGATAGAACTTTCCAGAGTAGGTGAGTGAGGCCGGGTGACTTATTGCCAAGGAGCACCACAGAACAAAGACTCAAAGGTTAAAAATATAAAAATAAAAAGAGCACAGTGTGTGTTCACAGAAAACAGCCTGGCTTAGGGGAGGTGGGACAGGGTGGGGTGAGAGGGGCCCTGAAAAGAACAGGGCGTCAAGCTGCAACCTAAAAGTGGACCTGGGTCCTACAGGGCTTTGAATGCCATGGTACAGAGTTGGACATAATGGACGCTCAGGGACTTTGCTTAAAGAGGGGACACAAAAGTCCTGGGTTTAGAAGGGACCTCACTAGTGTTAAAGGTAGTGCAGAAAGAAATAAGAGGTTTGGAAGATGTTGAAACAATAAATTTAAAGAATAACAGGGCCCGACCGGGGCAGTAGCCGCACAGCAAGAAGAAACTTGAAAGATAAGCGACACAGGAGACTGGCAGGAACCCTCCTGGAGGGAAGGAGCCAGCCAAGGCTGGTGTTGAGGGGGCTGGAAACTGGTGGCTGTCACTCAGGGTGCAGAGAATTGATAGAAGAGCAAAGGGAGATGGGAGGTGGGAGGCACTGGGCTCTATGTGCATGTGTTGAATCCAGGTCCCTTTCCAACGTCTACACAATGACAGGCAGACAGGATGCAAGGGCAGTGTGCAGGCCAGAGAGAAGTCAGGGCTGGGAGGGATCAGAGTGGAGAACCTGTCAGCCCAGGGCATCCAGAAGTCCCATGGGAGAGAGGCATTTCCCACGGCATCTGTCCAGCACACAGTCGTGTGTCCCCTGTCCACAGGGCTCAATCATTACCTTCTGTCCAACAGAAGAGAACACGAGCCCGCACACTGACTTCTCTGGCAGCCGTCATCAAACAGGTAACATGGTAGGTCAATTCTAGTGGCATTAATGTAGCCCAGTGTGGCCAAATGCTCCCTCCAGCACGCATTCCAATCAGTGTGGTTGATGCAGTAGTTTCTGTTCTTTCTTTCTAGCGAGTCCCTGAGATCTGGCACAAAGTCAGCCTGGCAGGGTGTCTCAGTAACAGTAGCAGTGAATAGGACTATCACGGTCCATGCAGGAAAAGTAATGTCCTGCCCTGGGCTCCCTCTTGGCCAGCCACTGCTCTTCTCTTCTTTTGTGTTTCCACATCTTTCAGGCTGGTGGAGAAGGGCTGGGTACAAGCAGTGACTCAGGCCTTGCCTTCAGCTCCTCTAAGCACCAGGCTGAGCTCCTGGATCAAAGGATTTGCTGATACCACTTCTCCATGCTCTTGTTCATGACTCTAAAAAAGGATGTAGTAATAATCATAATATCACCCAGCATGTACTGAGTGAGCACTGCTGGGTTCAGGGCTGTGCCTAGAGCTTCATAGGTCACAACCAAGATAATGGCATTCTTGTTATCCTTATGCAGTTCAGAGAGGTTTTCTAACTTGCCCAGAGTCACCCAGCAGAACAGGACCCCAGATCCACATCTGGTGGAGAGTAACTCACGGGCTGTTAACCTCTGAGCCACAAGTAGTTCTCCATGTCTGCCGGATGAAGGGTTCTTTAAAAGGCTCAAAAGACAGAATAGTGTGGTTTTATTTTGTTAACCAGAGGGAGTATCCTTCTCGTTATGTTTCGTGAAAAGAGCGTTTAGCTCAGTTGCCGACTTGAGGCTTCCAGGGAAGCAAAGCAAATTTTATTCAAGCAGGGCGTTTAATTTTCCCATCGTAGATCTCCAGTGTGCCTTTCCTGTCCTTCCACATAACCCTTCTCTCGGAGACAATGCTAGAACAACTACAGAACACAGCAGCTGGCTGGGAAGTTGTCCTTTAGCTCCTCTTTGAGGCCTGGTGGTAATAAGGGATGAGACTTGTCGGCTCTGTCTTGGAGGATGACCTCAGATCAGCATGAGCCTGCCAACCGTGAGCTGAAAGAATACTTGGTCATTGCCAGAGACCCTCGAGGGACTCTTCCCAGCTGTGGTGTTATTGCCCAGCAAAAGCCAGTCCCCAGCAGTCCACCTGGGGTGGTGTACTGGCCACCACGCTCCAGTTGAAAGAGAGTAACTTTAAGCAGGTCAAAGCCATGTGGCAGGTCCACAAATGCAGCCGGGAAATTCTGTGATGAGGCCACCCCACCCCCTGGTATTGCCATGAGAGGTAGGTGATGGACAGGGCTCCCAGCTGTCACCAAATGTCACTCTCTTCCTCAGGTGCAGCATCCATGGAGGAAAATGCCCACTAGCCAGTGCTGATGGCATTTTAGGGGCCCTCCCGCCAGGGTCCAGCTGTAGGAAGGAAGGCAAGGCAGCTGGAATGTTTACCGCACTGTGTGGGCAGGACGGTCAGGAGCCAGGGGCAAGGTTGGGGCTGCGGACACTGCCTTTCAGGTGGTGTGGTAAACTGACAGTTCCTAGGCCTAAAAACTGATAGAGAATATATAATGCCAAGTTTCTTAGAATAGATTAATGAAATTATGGGTAAAGTGTGGAGCCTCACTCGAATCTGACTCCCGTTTGACTCAGTCTGGCATTTAAAGTGACGTGATACTTCAGAGGACAGAAGAAGCTATTTCTTGGAATATAAAATGAGTCACACAGAATTCTAATGGTGTTTATAGGACACAGAATTCCAAATAGTATGTGTAGTAGGGGGAGGGTCTTTAAAGAATCCAGTGGAGGCTGTTTGCCTGTCTATCCATCCATCTGTCTCTCTCTCTGTTTCCTGTTTTGCCATCACTCTGTCAAATGGGGTGAGCACATTGGTATAGGGAAGAAACTCCATCCTAATAAAAAACATGATTTCTAATCTGGGTCTGGTGGTGCACGCCTATAATTCCAGCTGAGGCAGGAGGCAGGAAAGCTGAGGCAGGAAAGCTGAGGCAGGAGCATAGCAAGTTCAAAGCCAGCCTCAGCAACTTAGCAAGGCCCTAAGCAGCTCAGCAATACCGTGCCTCTAAATAAATAAAACATAAAAGGGGGTTGGGGATGTGGCTCAGTGGTTAAATGACCCTGGGTTCAATCCCTGGTACCAAAAAAAAAAAAAAAGATTTCTAGAAAACTCTGTAGAGATCAATGAAATAGCCATGGTGACTTCTCTTTGGACCCCCAGAGGTGACCTCAGGCTTCGAGGTGTTTGCTACAGTGGAGGAAGGCAGGAGGGAGTCTTCAAACGCTGAGGCACAGAAATCAAACCTGGAAGAATGTCCCAGTCTCACTTGAGAAGCCAAAGCAAAGCACCTCAGGGAGGGGGAGTTTAAAGAAGGCCACTCAGTCCACACTGAGCTCTCAGAGTCCTGGTGAGCCTTCCAGGGCTGAGTGTGAGCCTGGAGCATGAGACAGCCAACTCCTCAGGACTCGGACCACAGGCTGAACCTGGAGCTGCTCCGTCATGGGCCCCGAAAGCCCAGTGCTTCCCCAGAGGTGCGAGCTCATCCCACACTGAGTTCTGCAGGTGCAGAAGCCACAGGGGGAACTGTAAAGTCGGGAGACAAGAGTCCCATTGCAAACAACCCCAGCTTCATCTGGGAAAATCACATGATTCCACAATGGACAGGGAGATCACAATGGGGTCAACCTCTCTGGGCTCTGGTATAAGTGCCATCTGGGACTTTACTCATGCGCTCAGCTGTGCCCTGAAGTTGTCACACTATGGAGCACGAGTGGGGAACTGATTTCATTCAGGGTCCTTTGAGATGTATATGTCACAGGGCTAAGATCTGCCACTCAAATGCCATGACACTACCATCTCAGAGTAACTGGGGTCCTTGTGAGTCTGTGCAGTAGGCATGTCCTGGCTCTAGTTTCTGGCCTCTTGTTTTCTAGAGTTATCTGACACAACAAATAACTGGCATTCTGGCACAATCAGGCACTTGGCCATACCCTGGAATATCAGCACCATCGGTGTGATTGGTATCAAATCAATCCCTTGGCCCTAGTTGACCCCAGAGCCAATGAATGACCATAGTTCCATCTCCAGGTTCTTCCTTCTTAGACTGTCCAAGATCTCAAGGGCAATTGCCACAGCTTTCTCAGACCTGAAAGGGTTCTCTACTTGAAAGAAATCCCATCCAGGTGGGATTATAGCCTGTGTTGGGATTATTTTGAAAACCTGTTGTATCCATAGATAAACATCAACCTGTTTATCAATAGATAAACACCAAGCTTCTTTATGCACAAAGAAGGCATTTGAAGGAAATATTCTAAAGCATAAGTTTCATTTTTATTTCTTTTACTTCATGAGTATTTTTAAGATCCAATGCGTGATTTGGGGTCCCAGCACTCACTTCAGACACTCAGTTCTTTCAGACGTGGGGTGGGAAAAGCTCATGGCTGGTCTCAGGGAGGTAGCAATCTTCTCTTCCTACGGGGTCCCCTGAGAGAGGAAATGCAGGGAATGAGCCCAGCAGAGGTGCCACCACAATGTGGGGACCTGGCCTCCAGGCTGTGGCTTGGCGATGTTCTTCTGGAGATTTCATGACTGCATGAGATCAGTGATGTATCTCAGCAGAACGTTCCCAAGACAGACTGCAGATGAGACGTGGGTGAGTCATCTCCTTTTACAGGCAGTTCTCCTCCTTCTGTTCACTCATCATCATTAAAGTGAAAATCAGGAGTCGAGCCTGTGCTGGCACACATTTGATCGGCAGCAAAGGGTGCGTGCGCTCAGACACCCCCTCCGGGGTCTCCCATGGCGGCCCGTCTTCTTACTGGTTCACAGCGTACCTGCTCTCCCTTGCCAGCTGTCTGCTCCCTCCCCTGCCGTGGAGATTTGCTCCCACCCAGCCAAAGCCAAGTTCTGGCGTCCCACACTGAGTCATAACTGGTCTCCACTCACACTGGGGCCTCTGCCATGGGAGATTAAGATGGATCAAGATACCTTGATGACTTTTTCAGACTGGGAAGTGATTTCAAGTGCATTGTGATTCAGGGAACAGTACATCGGAAGGAGAGCTGATGATGTGTAAAGAGCCCAAGTGGACTTGCGTTTCAAACAGGAGGAAACATATGAACTCACCACTTCTTTGGACGGGTAATGAAGTCGTGTTGTTCTTGCAACCAGTCGGTTTCACCGTAAAGCTCAACTCTGTGAGGGAAAGCATGAGGGGAAAATTCCATCAGTGGTCTCTTGTTTTATTACAAAAATGACTTGAATGTTTTTCTCCCACCCCTGCTTGCATTCAATAAATCTCTATCTTAGGGGATGACATTGTGCCTGGCATGAGCCGGGAAGATAGCAGTAAGCAAGTGTGAAAGTCTCTCTCCTTGTGACATTTAAATTTAAGAGAGGAAGTTAAAAATAAATAATTTAAAAAGTGTGACAAGTGATATCATAAGGAATGGAGAAAAGACAACTAGATGTGCCTGGAGGGGTAAGGGTAAAGGGAGCCATACTGAGAGGGTGATGGGGGTCATGTGACTGAGGAGGTGGCATCCTCCTCTACAGGGATGGGGATCCATTTAGATACCTGGCCAGGACAGCGCCAGACAGGCAGGAGAAACAGCAGGCGCAAATGACAGTTGGCACTTGGGGAAGGGTCTTATTATTTTTGTGAAAGTGCCATTGGGATTTTGATAGGGACTGCAGTGGATCTGTGGGCTGCTTGGGATGGTATTAACACCTTACCAACATTAGGCCTTCCAGGGCATGAACAGGAGCTGTCTTTCCTTTTGCTGAGGTCTTTCTTTTCCTTGAGCAATGTGTGGTGGTTTCAGTGCACAAAACTTTTTGCCTTCTTAGTTAACTTTATTTCTGTTTTGCTCTTTTGATGTGATTATAAATGGAATTGACTTTTAATTTCCTTTTGGAATTGTTCACGGCAAGTATATAGCAATACAACTGGTTTCCATGTACTAATTTCACATACTGAGACTTTGCTGAATTCATTTATTAGATCTAATGGGGTTTTTAAAGGATTCTTTAGGATTTTCTACATATAATATCATGGCTTCTGTAAACCAAGATAATTTTACTTTTTGCTTTCCAATTTGAATGCCTTTTGTTTCTTTTTCTTAACTAATTACTCTGGCTAGAACTTCCAGTACTCTGTTAAGTAAAAGGCAAAAGTGGGCATCCTTTGTTATTCTTGATCCCAGGGGAAAGTCTTCCAGTAGTCCACCCCTGAGTACAATTTTAAGTATAGGTTTTTCACATGTGAACTTGATCATGTTGAACAAATTTCTGACTATTCCTAATTATTGAGTGTTTGCGTGATGAAAACATTTTGGAAATAGATACTGGTGATTCATAACATGAATGTAATGAACGCCACTGAACCCTAAACGTTAAAATGGAAAATTTTATTTTACACACATTTTATCACACCAAAAACTTTGTAAAAGACAAAAAAATCAAAGTATATATTTTAAAGGAGTGAGCATTATAATATGCGAATTTTATCTCAAGAAAGCTATTTTAAAAATTTTTTAAAGTCCAAATAGGAAACTGTTGCAGATGGAAGTAGGAAGTCAGGTGCTCTTGGTTGAGGGAGAGAAGCTGCTTTGAAGGCAGTCTGATCTGGTGACAGCTTGGATGGAGGACGTGGGGGAACCCACGTTCCTTAGGGTAAGAGAACTGGAAACTACAGCTCCAAACAGCACAGCAGGAGACAGGGCAGGAGGGATGGCAGGCATCTGGACATGCACACAGGAGCCTGCCTTTTATTAGCCTGGTGACTAGCTGGTCCCTGTAGGTGCACCGCTGTCACCACAGGTGACCCCCATCCCCATTTCTCCCAGAACAGAAGTTAGAAGGCCACATTAAAATTAGTGAATGTGAGACAGCTGACAGATGACCAAGAATTGCCAAAAGCTGAGAGTAACTTCTGGTTTTTATCCAAGTGAAGAAAGCATGACCCTTTCCACCCTAGGAGCATGCGCATCCCTGCGCCTGTCCAGAACCCTGCCTGTAGCAGGGCTGTAGTGTTTGCTGGCGGGTTGTTGAACATTCCTACATTCCCAATGAAAATTGTGCTGTCTTCCCCTATTTAAAAAAAAAAAAAAATCAGTGGACTCTAGCTCCCTTTCGGGAAATTATCGTGGCCCCACCTTGAGTCAAAGTTTCCTTAGATTCCTTTTCAGCCTTGTGACTTGAGTTGCTTTAGAGCCTTCTGTTGATAGTTCTAACTCTGGGAGTCACTTGCCTTCATTGGGGTTACATGTAAAGGCTCATGTGCATAAAATCAAATATTATAAGTCTGACTCCAACGTCTTGGATGAAAGTCCACCTCGTTCTGCCTGAGGAAGGTGAATCTGGCTCTGGAGCGGGCCCGCTGAAAACATTAGGAAAACGTGACTGAGCTGCAGTCCAGCGGCTTCTCCCTGCTGAATGCTATCAGTGGGGAATTCCTTAGAAAGTTTCGTGGACGGTGATGGTCACGTTTCTTAAACGAGGAAGACTGGGGTCTGTGTGCGCTTATGCTTGGTAGGGGAGGACGGGGGCGGGCACCCAGCTCTTGGACTTGTTTTCAGTTTTCATGTGCTTCCTATGGGGTGGAGGCCTAACCACGTGTGGTCACAAAACCCAGGACTGCAACAGCCGACTCCTTTCATCTAGGTCCCCACATGCCGAACACTAGACTGCGCCTGTGTTTTTAATACCACTCCCTCTTCCAGGCAGTTCAGAACACACGTGTTCCTTTTAACTCCTACCAGCCCCTGAGATCTGCCTGCCAGAGAGACCATTCTGGAAAGATTTTGAAAAGGTCAGGGGAAAGCTGGTGAGCAGGAGCCTGAGACTCAGGAAGTGCAGGTCCCCAGGTCAGCCCCTAACTCACTCAGACTCAGATGTGGGGCTCCGTGACCTCGCTGTATCTTGGTTTTGTTGCCTATAAAACACAGATAGTAACACTTGCAGAACAGACACTAAATGGAATGCATTTTGTGATCTTTGGAGCAAAAGCATCCTGTTAACATGTGCTGACAATGTGTTATTCTAGGCCAGGCCTGGAGCCATAGCCACCAGGGTCGTTCGGGGAACCTCTGCCAAGAGCAACCAGATCGCTCCAGCCTCCAAACCCCGACTCTGGGTCCAGCTGGCATGAGATAAAGGGCCACTCTGCCCAGCTGTCTGTGCCTGGCTCACCCACAACCCTGGGTCCAGGGCTCCCAGTGTTGCTGGCCACAGCAGCTCAGCAGTTCCCCAACAGACCCCTGTGGGCCTGCCTCAGGTCAGGTCTGTGAAACCTCCCATCTGTGAGATAGAACACTCGAAGCCGCCTCCTTCAAAAGGAATGATTTTGCTCTGGAAGACAGATTTCATGATTGTACCTAATGGGTGGACGTGTCGTGGGGTAAGAGGGTTTGTGGTTTGTTTGGGTCTTAAGGAAAAAAGAAGTTGGCAAGATGAGATGAGGACTAGGCCTTCTTGCCTCCCTCCTCGCTCTGCAAAGTTGAGGTTCATGGTGCCCAAACCCAAAGAAAAGTCCCCAGAGGAGAAGGAAGAAGCTGGGGCATGCCAGGAAGGGAGGGGCCAGGGTTGCCAGGAACTGCCCCTGTTATCTCTGAGAGTCACGCAGTGGTCTCTGGACATCGTGTGGTGCTTGGAGGAAGCCACAAGAATGTTCTCAGGGAAACAGGGTTGATCTCGGAGGCCCCCATGCAGGTCCCTTTCCCTAATCCCTTTTCTTATTCTCTTCATCTCCCCTCTCAAACCTTCTCGCTTCCCTAAATATTTTCTCGAGAGGAAATCAGGGCAGCAAAGATATTAGAGGGCTCAACCTTTTCCTGATGACCTCAAAACTTAACAAAGAAACATGACCCCAAAGCTTACATCCTGAGGGGTAGATAATTAAACACCCTCACCAGGGCAACATGAATGGAGGGGAGAGCGGGCGGGGAGAGCCACTCCAGGGCATCCCGGGTGACCAGCACAGTCCAAGGGCAAGGCTGACCTTGACCTTTCTATCCCCTCGTGCAGACCCAGTTCCCACGTATGTCCCAGATGCACAGAGGAGGCCAAAAGAAGCATCCCAAAAAGGGGAGGGAGGGTGCAGTGATGGTCTCCAATTATGAAAACCATTTTCGAAAGTCGTAGGGAGAGCTGGCAGTCACCAGCAGGGCAAGCAAACCCCGGTGAAAAGTTAAGGGGTTTGCATATCAGCATGAAGAATTTTAGAGAGATGCAGGAACAATCTCCAGACAGAAGGACTCTTGGGCCCTGTTCGACATTCCAGCCTGTGGATATAAGCTCTGCTCTTTGAAGGTCCGGCAGTAAGTAGGAGCCCCATCACCTGTAGGAGCAGATGGTCAGCAAGATCCCCTCCAGGGCTGAGGCTACCTCGCCATCTAATTTTAGCCATTGTTCTTGCAAAGGACAGTTCCCCCTTCCTCCAGCTATCTGGGGTTCCACACACCAGCTCCCCTGCTTCCTTTGATGTGGGCTGGCTCTGTAGACTCCAGGCCAGATATGCTGCAGGAAGGGGCACACTCAAAGCCATCATGTTTCCTATGTCACTGCAGCAGGAACATGCCTACATTTTTTTTTTCAATTGTGAAATTGAAACATCCAGTTTGAAATTAAATATAGGCTGTTGGGTTTGGGATTCATTCTCAGAAATGATCTTTATGTCAACTGCCAACCAACATACTCTCTTGCTTTGGGGGAGGGGGTGGGATGTTTAAACCATGACTTTACTTTCCCAGTTCATTTGAAGATTTCATCCATATTTTAGCTCGTTATAGGTGAATGCAACTTTAGCCTGTGGCGTAATGGCAGCTAGTGGCTGGCCAGCCGGCTGTGAGAATGTGTTTCTCATTGTGGGAGCGACAAGTTAGTCATTTTGCTCTCCCCAGTGAAGTTCTTCGGCTCTGTGAAGGGAATTTTTGTTCAAGAAATCACAAGTTCAAATTACTTTTTTGTCTCAAAAGTTAATCCTGTGGAAAATGTGGCAATGTTTCTGAATTTTGCAAAATATTGTGGTGGTATCTATGTCCTATTGCTCAAGATTTAAACCCTTTGGGTTTTTAAAAATGTTTTACAATTGGGGAGGGGGATTGTTAGGCGTGGGTGTTTTATTTTTAACTTCCTGGTCTCTCAGTGTAAAGTATAAGCTGGGGAAGGGAGTGCTGCAGAAGCCCCAGCTTTTAGGCCATCTACAGTGACACTTTCTGTACCAAGGATCTCTGTGAAACCAACTTTTTAAAATTTTTTCCACTGACGCTTTCAATAAGAGATCTGTTGTGAAGGAAAGCAGAGGTGGACAGCAGGAGAGGGGTGAGTCTGGTGTTCCTGTTCAAGTGAGCTGTTGCTTTGGAAGTGTCAAAACTGTTCCAGGAACTCTGCTTTGAAGCCGAAGATTCCGCCCTCGTTTTCGCCTTCCCCGTGGCCCCCAGCAAGCGCGTGGTCTGACTTCGTAAACACGTCCACAGGGTTTGAGAAAGAGCTGCTAAGGGTCAGACACATGTTGCAGCAGGCATGGTGGAGATGAATCTGCTGCTTTCTATATTTCACTGCACGATCAGCACAGATTTTTATGCCAAGTGGTTTTTGCAAAACAGTCGGGTGCAACCATCATGCTTCTTTAAAAGTATCACTTAAAAATCATTTACTGCTCGACGGTCTTTGGTGCAAAATTAGGATGCATGAAATACTCGTGAATGTACATTAATGCAACAGCGATAAGGTTCCCTCCTCCAGAGATGCTGGTCCGCCACCTGGCCTCTGCCCCCAGCCCCACATTGAGAGCCTCCCTTTCTGATTGCCTCTTCTGCCCAGATCATCAGCTTTTTTCACCTTTCCCTCAATTGAAGCCCATCCTCAACCCCCCTTTACCAGAGTCGTCATGTCTAAGCTGTTCAGCTGGACTGAAGGGTATAAAGTGACTCACCCCTGCTGGAGTAGACCCAACCTGGAGAGCTCAGAGGTGGGAGGGGGACAAGGCTGAGCGTTCACGGCAATGAGCCACGGTGCTCCCCAGCCTGAGGTCGCGCACACTGTGGGCAGGCTGCAGAAATACCCAGGTAAATGTTCCTCCAGCATTAGAAAGCCGACTGGGAGCTTCAGATGATTCTCTGTGCTCATAATTCTGAAAAACAGGTCTGCCTGCCTTTGGGTATTCTAAAATGCAAGAGCACAAGTGTATCAATGTGCACCTAGGCCGGATGCGGTGGCGCACGCCTGTAATCCCAGCACTTTGGGAGGCTGAGGCAGGAGGATTGCGAGTTCAAAGCCAGCCTCAGCAACGGTGAGGTGCTAAGCAACTCAGTGAGACCCTGTCTCTACCTAAAACACAAAATAGGACTGGGGATGTGGCTCAGTGGTTGAGTGCGGCTGAGTTCAATCCCCAGTACCAAAAAAAAGGAAGATTATATTAATGTATGACTCAATCTATCATTTTTAATTTACCAAAACCAATGAGAAATAAGTCCCCAGGTCATTAAGTTCTGCCCTTGGCGGGCAGTGCGGGGATGGTGGGAAGTCTGCTGGGAAGGGTGGAGTGCCATGTACAGGTCCATGACCGTGCTGGCCCTGGAGGGCCCTCCCGCCCCTCCCGCCCCTGCCCAGCCCTGCACGGCTCCGCTCCTTAGAGCCCATTGTTGACTTCGGCTACTGGTCAAGTTTCCTCTCAAACCTCAACGCCAGGGTGCCAGAGCTGAGCTGACTCATGCTCCCCTGGACCTCCCGCCACCCGTTTGCCAGCTTGTCCAGAGCTCCAAGTCACAGTTCCAGTCAGGAAACCAAAATCTGGCTGCAAACTCTGAGGGTGTACGAGAACAGAAGTGTCCAGTCAATACTTAGGCTGCAAGTTAATGCCTATTTTCTTAGGTCACCTGGCATCTTATTGACTAAATTAACTATTGGTATAAAAGTATGTGTGTACGTACATGAGGTGAAAATATGAAAGCTTTCAAGGTGTCCCCTTCAATGGAAAAAGACAATCCATCCTTTGAATTGCAGAGTTAATATCTTCAGTAAATATTTTATCTTTATTTCAAGCTTATCAAATTTCTTCCAAGATAGTTTTTATTTTTTAAAGAAAAATTTAATGTCTGTGGTCAATAAAATGTCCTTCTTCTGGAATGTTCTAATACCATTAAATGACCCAGTGATTGTCAAAATTCACTCCATGCCCAAAGTCTCAACTCTTATTTTCTCCTCCATTCACAAATGAGAGATGCATCTATTTCTATGGCTGATGGGGTCTTTGAGACAATATAGCATGCTGCCACCTCAGAGGGAACATAATTTTCACCAAAGCCACTTGCCTGACTTCAAAGGATAGGATAAAACTCAACTTCTAGGAAAATTAGCAATGGGAGACTCTCAAAGAGTGCTGTGGGGAATGCCAGCCCACTGCTTTTATTCCGAGCCTCCCCTGCATTCCCCGGTCATACCTCCACATGTGTGTGCATGTGGGTGTAAGCATGCATGTCTAGAGACTGACATTCCCCGACCCCTGCCCACTCCTACTAATTCATTCTGTCTGAGAAGGACAGAGGAAAGCCAGAGAGGGATGAGGAGCCCCCAGGACAGTTTTGTTTAGAATTGCCCATCTCTCCAAAATTGATCTTTTACAACAATAGTTTCTATTATCCCACCCCTAACATGACTCTGGTTTTTGCATTATCTTATCTTATTGCTAAGTCGCTCTGGTTACATTGAAAATTTTCCACATTCATGGATGATATCACTAAAACATCTGCATTAGATTAGACAGTTTGCTTTTTGTTCCTCCTGGAAGTTTTTCAAGCTGCTGGAATGGGCTACACACGCCTTTCTCAAAGCTGTCACCTAGAGGCACGTGCAAGGGTGAAGGCATCTGCCTGACCAGAGGCATGCAGAGCCCAGCACCTTTTGGGGTGCTTCCTGTGGCCCCTGTCTCCTCTTCCTGGCAGAGAAGGAGCCTGGCCCTTTCGGGGAACTGTGGTCCTTGCTGCCAGCTCAGCCTAAGGCACTGGCCTGGGAAGGAGTCTCTGTTCCTCCCTACAGAGGCCCGGGCCGACTGCCTGCCCAGTCATCCTCTTTGCGGCTAGCCCCGAGACGGAAAAACTGCACTTGGAAAGGCCACTGGCCACAAGCCGGCTGCCCTCTGACCCCAGCTGGGCCAGTCCAAGGGCCAGTCCAAGGACCAGCAGAGTCTGAGCTTGCCAGGAGCTGCTGGACTGTCGTAGGACATTTGTGTGACCTGTGATTCTGCATAGCCAAAGGAATCAGCACTAGGAGTGTTGGGTGTTTTAACTTTATCATGTTTAATGTCATCTTCTTGTGACTTTTTCTTCATATCCCTCTTCACTCTCTGGAATCCTCATGCTTATTGATTGTCGCCTGCCTCTTCGTGAGCATCACTTACCTGAGACAGAGACCAGGTTATCTCTGCCTGCTCCCTCCCAGCACCAAGAACACTCCTGACTTCCAGTCACTTAAGGGCACAGTTTTTTTAAAAATGGAAATTGAGGCACCAGGTGTCCACTTTCCCAAAGTCCAGCTGCTGGGGATGTCCCCTGGCCCTTAGTTTGTGCTCCAATACACTGACCCTCTCAAAGTGCCATCTCATGGGAGAAGCCCCAGGCCTCCCCTGCAATGTGTGAGCAGAGCAGGACCTGCCTGTCAGTGGGTGGAGCATCCAGGGAGCCAGCCTGGCCTCTCTGGGCTCCTGGAAAGATCAGGACCTCCGCAGGCCATGGAGAAGCCCCGCTGGCTCTGCAGAGGCTGTGCATTACCTTTTCATGCTGCAAAAACACGTTACCACCAATCGAATGGCTGAACACAACACCACAGAAATTTATTCTTACAGTTCTAGGGGCTGGAAGTCCAAAATCAAGGTGTGGGCAGGGCGTGCTCCTCCTACAGTCTCTAGGGGAGGATCGCTCCAGCCTCTCTCTGCTTGCTGGTAGCTGCCAGCGGCCTCAGCCTCCTTGGCTTCTGACTCCATCACTTCAGTCTCTACCCCAGCATCGCATGACTGTCCTTTCTCTTCTCGGAAGGGCACCAGTCACAGATTCAGAGCCCACCTAATCCAGCGTTACCTCATCTTAACTACTTGGATCAGCAATGACCCTATATCCACACGAGATTGTGTTCCGTGGTTCTGGATGGACATGAATTTGGGGGAACACGACTCACCCCAGTTCAAACCATTTGTACCTGGAAGCCCGTGTCCCCACGCACTGCTTATGGGTTGTGGGACCTTGGGTGGGTCACACAGCCTGTCAGTGCCTCTACCTGTAACAAGGGAAGGAATGCCACCGTAATAGCGGCAGTCACAGTCCCTGCCTAGAACAGGGCCTGGCTTGAGGTGAGAGCTGGACAGTATCCTGTAGGATAAGGGCAGCCACATGTCCAGAGATGCTTCACGGCGGGGAACTGGACAGCCACGTCATCCAGCAACTCAGGCCAGCAGAGTAGGACGATCAGGCTGAGGGCAGAGGGCACTCCAGGTGGAGGGGAGGCATGCCCAGGATGCGGGACAGGCAGGGGCTGGCACCTTCAGACACCCCCACCCCAGGACGAAGAGCCGCTGGGATTGAGCAGGAGGGGTCGGCAAGGTGGAATCCCAGAGGCCAGGTCTGGACTTCACCAACCTGGCCAGGGAGGAGGCCACTGAGGCCACTCCTGGCTTTAGTGCTCAATGGTCTTCTAGGCCCCTGGCTGGACAGAATGACCCAGCATTCCCCTGAACTGCACTGCCTGGCCCTCGGTGAAAATTCCAGTGACCCGTGGTGTTCTCTTCATGAACCAGGCACAGCACCATAAAGCTGCTAAGCGGTTGTCTATATTTTTATGTGAAAAATACAGAGCAAAAACCTCATTTTGTGTTTTCTGGCATCATATGTCTTCATAGAAGAGCCCCAGAAACGGGTGTGTTTCTGTGGTTTGTGATACAAGAGAGGCACAAATATGAAAGTTTTCAATGAAAACCCTCCCTGGCCTCTACCTCTTATGATTGGGCCTGTCACATGCTTGCTTTACCCCACTACGGTGAAGAGCCACTGCTGATCCTTAGGACTGTCACGCATTGTCAACCTGCAGCTGTCAAGTTTGGGAGATTCCTGTTCCTGCATGGGAGATGAAAACTCACCATAGCATCTGGCTCACCAAAGGGGTCTCTGTTTTCCCTGATCTGCTGAGCTTCATCCAGCCGCACTGGCTCACCTGATCCTTCCCTGAATGACACTGCTCTGATAGGTGTGGATTGGTAAGAGTGTCCCCATGCATCATGCGTCAGACTTTAATCCCCCCTGTCAGGTAGGGTAGAAATTTGATCCAACGATGACGCTTACAGAGGTCACCCGGGAGGTGGTAGGATTAGGTAAGGTTGTCAGGATGGTGCCTCCATGACTGAGACCTGAGCTCAATGAGGAGAGAGACTCTGCAGACACACACGCACCCACGCTTCCTGTCACTGATCACGGGATGCTCTGCTGCTTTGGGATGCTGCCAGTGAAAAGATCATCACCTGAAGGAAGTGCTAGGGAGTGAGACTGGCCAGATTGAATTGTTCTATTGTGTGCACGTACAGATACACAACAAATGCTATCATTATGTACAACTTCCCACCGATAAAAAACGGGGAAAGAGAAAACAAACAAACAAACAATATTATTACCTGATAGGGTCCCTAAAATTCCAGGACCATGAACCCTAGGACATAAACTGTTTTTATTTATAAAGTAAGCTACCTCAGGAGAGGACCAGGGAGTCCCCTTGGATTCTAGGCTTGTAGAAAACTATCAGTCACTTACACCTTCACGAAGAGGATAGCCCAAAGGCTCCCTGCTCTCCCTAAACCCCCAACTCTTCTTCGCATCATTTCAGTCCTCTGAGGATCCATTTTCCTTTCTAAGAGCCTGAAGGTGTCCTGCCCATGGTCAACTACTAGGTCAGAATCCACTAGCCGTTGACACTTTCAGCCAGGGTTCTCAAACAACTACCACACACAGGCGCTGTACCAGGGCCAGGACTGTGCGTGTGGAGAAGTCCATTCGAAAACATAATCATAGTAGGTGGGTTGTCTGCTGCTCTAAAGTGAGGAGTCTGGGGATAAGTAGGGAAGGACCAGCCAAGGCCGGGATCAGCAGTGGAAATCACAAGCTCCAGTTCCCAGGGAAGGCCGCACCCTGGAGGCAGCCTCTCAGCAGGACTCCAGGGCGCAGAGACCTGGAAGGAAGAGAAGGAGCCGCAGTGAGCCCCAGGCACATTTTTTGAAGGCACTGGATGATGTCACAGAGCAGAGGGAAGCACAGACCCAGGCTGTGGATGGCAGCGTGGCGGGTACCTGATGTGGTACCTGATGTGATGGCAGGGGCATCCTTCAGTTGGGGCCCGTACTGACCTGTCCATGTGTATGGGACCACGTTTAGAGAAGTGCAGTGGAAAGTCACAAAACATAGCGTCTCTGAGCCCCACAAATCTTGCAAGGGAGGGAAGGAGGATCAGCAGACATCACCCGCTTCTCCAGCAGCCAAACTGAGGCCTGAGCATGCCTGTGACTTTGGGGCCACCTGTGCACTCCGAACAGGAGCTCCCCTCCAAAGGAGAAAACTGGCCCACAAAGGCAGCATTTTCCAGGGACTTCTAAAAATCTTGTCTGCTTTATTTTTTTAATTTTTTTATTTTGGGGGTGGGTGGGGGTGGGTGGGTGAGATCTCTTTTTCTGAGTGACTTGGATTTGGCCACATTCCCGTTTCTGCAGAGCCGTTGGCATCCCTCACGTCCGCGTTCTCTGGGGCGCTCCCTGCCAGGATAAAATGTTCTGTTTCTTCCCCCCTTTTCTGGTTTTATGAGAATTTTCTGAGTGATGTCAGACTTCAAAGGAATCCTTCCTGCCACAAAGATCCTGACCAGACTCCCATTCGTGATTTCTTTCTCATCCCCTGTGAAAGGGACAGTGGTGCTAACATGTGTCTCATCTCCCCCGACCTTGAGCCTCCACTAAGGATTTAACGGAGGCCCCTCACTTTCTCCTTGGGGTCCTAAATTAGTGTGTCAGGCATCAACAGCTGCTCCTGAGCCAGGAAGCCGTGCTCAGGGGACTCGGTTCGTCACCACCCACCGTGTGGGCCCCTAATCTCCGTGCTCCCTGCCTGTGTCAGCACTCAGTTCTACTCGCTGTGTCTGGCTTTCCTCAGTCACCGGCTACAAGCTCCTGTTCTCCCTAAGTCACCAAAGCTCTGGCCTCCAGGCGGAGGAGGCGAGACTTAATTGAATCTTTGGGCAGTGACTCACAGAACAAAGGCTGACTGTCTGACCCGAAAACCACACAGTGGGGAGTTTAGTCAAAACAACGCTCCTGCTCCAGGTTCCAGCCTGAAGATCGAAGGAACAAGGACGTTACATCAAAACACTGGAAGGACAAGTGTGAGCCAGAGAAAGGCACTTACCTGGGCACGAGGAACCTCGAGGTGAGGCTCCCAAACCTTCCAGTCATGTCAGATGCGCCAGGACTGCCTCCAGGGCCACGTGACCCCAGGGGGAGAGAGAAAAGGGGGACAGAGAAAAGCTCAGAGGGCAGGGTTGAGGGACCCTGTGAGCCTTCTAGGGCTGCCATGCAAATTGCCACAAGTTGGGTGGCTTCTGACAACAGAAATATGTTCTCTTGCAGTCCTAGAATCCAGATATCTAAAAGCAAGGTGTCAGCCTGGCCATGGTCCCTCCAGGGCTCTAGGGGACAATCTTCCCTTGCTTATTCCCGCTCTGGTGACTCCCAGCAGTCCTTGGTTTTCCTTGGATTGTGGCTGTGTGACTCCATTCTCTGCCTCTGTCTTTATGTGGCATCTCCCCCGCGAACCTCTGTGTTCTTCTTAGGTTGACATCGGTCGCTGAATGGAGCCCCCACCCTAATTCAGTATGATCTCATCTTAACTAATCACCTCTGTAAAGTCCTTCTTTGCAAAAGAAGTCACATTCTGAGGCTCTGGGTAGACGTGAGTGTGCTAAGGACACCTCGCCAACATTGGAACTAGGGCCAGCCAGGGAGGGAAATGCTTGATCTTAGACTATTTCAATGCTCACCATGGCTAAGAACTTTCAGAGCAAAAATGGTGTCATCTCCAAGATCTCACACTCCGGAATGTTCCTTCATCCAGTTTCAACTCCTTCCTGTCTCCCTTCCTCCCTCCTACTGACTGTATTTTCCATGTTCATGGTGACCCCGATGCCTCCGGCCATGTCTGCTCCCATGCCAGGCCGTGTCCTTTGATAACCTTGGTTCTCCCATGATGAGTCATTCCACGGAAGTCCCTCCAGCAGCCCGTAACTCCATCAACCCCACTGCACGATGCCGTGGTCGGACTGTCACACTAAGTAGTCACACTCAATCCCTTCCATCTTTCGGAAGAGTTCCGAACTTGTCACCTTCCTTCCTTATTCATTCATGACGCCCACAGCAAGGTGCCTCCCTTGTAGAGACCCTACCACTTCCCACTTCCTTCCTCTCTTCTAGGCAAAGTCTTCTAAGAATTGTTGGCCACAAAAGTGGTCATAAGATCACTTTTGACACGATTTGCTTTCCATGCTAACCTGTGCACGCCATACCTGATGGGCCCCAGCACAACCCTCTGCCATGCTCTATCTTCAGAACTAGTGCCACACCCAGCCCTGGGCTGCCAACCTCGACCTCCATGCCAGGCACCCTGACCTCTGGGAAGATCCTCTCAGCCCCGGGCTCCTGGGAAGAGCAGCATCTATGAGGAAGGCACCTGTTAACTTCCTTCCTTCCCAGGACATGATCCAGCAGCACCTTCATCTCCTATTTTAATGAATATTGCATTTGCCCCACCACTTTCCAAAGATGACATGTCACCATCCTGATCCCTCTAGAACTCCTGCATCTGCTCTTCCTCCCCCTCTCTTCCTTCCCTGCACGTCTCTCCTCTCCTCTCTTGATTTCTCTCCGCCAGGTAGGCATCTTTCTCATCTTAAAAATACCTTCTTTTTAAACTCTGCTATTCCTGCCAGGCAGCATCTTCATGAAGTCCTTTGCCACCACTTCCTCTGAAACAGTGAGTCTCGAACCATCTTTCCTCCACACACACCAAAGAATGGTGGCCATAGCAATGGTTGCTCCAGAGACGAGTTCTATGGCAGATTGTCATTCTAGATTTCTTTGTAATTCTCCCCAGCCCTCATAAAGGACTCTCTGGTACACAGTGACATACCAAGATGCAGCCACTTTGGTGACCAATTTGATGATATGCAAGGGACTAAATTCTAGATCACTGCATTCTTTGAAGAAATATCTCTCACCCTTGACCTTTCTTTTACATACTGGTTATTTCTTGTATAACTCATTACTACTACTAGCCAGTTTCTTTTCTGGCTACTCTTCATTCTGTCTTACTCCATATGCATCCCAGACTCTCTCTGGTCCACCTTCACCCTTGGAGAATCTCCTACTCCTCCCTTGACACGATAAGCCCATAACTAGTAACTGTAACCGGCCAGGCCAGCCTGCCTTGAGGCTCTGGACTTGCTTTCAATCAACCCTTGAACATATCCATTGGGGTGTCCCCTGAGGAACTTGAAACAACTGTGTCCCAAGTTGAATTCATCAACGTCTTCTCATACTTTCTAAATTCCCTACGTCTGCCACTGGCCCTTGGTTAGCAGGGCAGGACTTGAGAGTGGACCTCAATGTCCCCATCCTTCACCCCACCCCTAGCCACTAGCTAAGTTCCGTCTATTCCACCTTGTTAGTTTCTAAGTCTCAGTTCAGCTTTCTAAGAACCAAATTTGTCATGGGCCACAGATACAAGAGACATTGTATGAGACAAGACAGTAAAAAGATCGTGGATCATTACCATTAAATGTATTAGCATTTATTTGACATTCAGGCATGTTATTTGATGTTTTGATAACATATGAATCTGACATGGTGATAACAACTTATCAAAAATGGAAAGCTATTATCGGTAACAATATTAGTGATAAAGTTATTTTGGTAATTATTAGTGGAAATAGCAATAGTATTAAATTTAAGTAGCTTTTTTTTATAACCCTATTTCTAAAAGTCTATTAAGAATTTTGGAGAAATAAAGGCCATTGTTTCTGGAAAGAATGACTCATTCAGATTTGAGTTTCATTTAGTGTTTCCTATGATTCACATCACCACCCGGACTTCTAATTCTTGACCTTCCTACAAGTCACATTAAAAAGCAAGACAGATGCCTGGGGTGTGATTTGGGAGTGGGGTTCCAATAAGCCATATCCTTCAAAAAGTCTACCTTATGCACTTGTTTTGACATTCAGTGCCTTCTCCCTTTGTGACCCACCAGACATCTGTGGATGGGGGAAGGAGCCACCAAGGACCAGAACCGAGTGCCTGGAATGTTCCTGAGGAGTAGGAGTCAGCTTAGTGTTGTAGACCACCAGGGTCGGCCAACTTGCCTAACCTCAATTCTTCCACCTATTGGTTGTGGGATCATGGGAGTCACTTAATTTCTCTAAGTTCATTTTCTATGTTAAAGGTGGAGATAATAATATTATAATTATTAATGAAGCTGTTTTCTTCACCATAAAGAGAACAGTGACACCTAAGAGTCTTCTCTCTCTCTCTCTCACACACACACACACACACCCCTTCTGACTTCATAACAGCCTTGGATTGACCCTGAGACCCTAGTAAGAGCCACCCTTCCATCAACAGTAAACCTTCTTCATTTTATTGAGTAGGCCATAGAAACAGTAGTTCTGTGGGTAAGTGGGACTTTAAAGTGTTCCTAGAAGAGTTCTAAACACCTCGTAAGTGGCCAAGGAGACTCTTTCAATCCTTGGTAAGAAAGGGTATGGCGATGCATGGTTATGGTGATTGCAGGAATCACATTTGTGTGATGATGGGAATGACGGCAGGGGCCTGAGACAGAACACCTGAGGGAGGACGGCCCATTTGGCACCGCCGGGTACTGATGCGTGCCCATAGCTACCTGGCATTGGACGCTCCTGCCTGGCTTTACAGCCGCATGTTTGCCGAATGTTCTTAGACCCCTCGTCGGGCTTCTGTGCAAGCACCAGCCCCTGTGGAGAAGGAAGTTTTGGGAACTACTGACTGCACGCCTGGTGCTGAGCTTCAGATACCGAAAACCAGGGCTCAGATCCCTTTTTGCAGCTAATGAAATAGAAAGAAGATTGTGAAACTTAGAGCCATGTCATTATGGTGAAAGAAAAATAAAAACATGGATCATCGCTGGGTAGTTCAGGATATGCAATGATCAAAGTAAATAGAGCAAATTAATTATCAAGTAAAACTACTGTGAAAAATCAGTTATGAATAAAGCAGGACTAATACTCTCTGAATTCCATGGTTCATATGGATCTGATATTTTATATGTAGTCATTAATAAACCCATAAATAATGTGCTGATAGGTATCAAATTAACAAGTAAGTCTATTTTTTGATTCTTAAATAAACTTGCAAAAAAAAAAATCCATTCTTGGGTGAGCTAGACCAATCCACAGAACATCCATTCATTGGCACAGAGCTTCTTTGTTTGTGTTTACTGTTTAAGGGGAAGCTTGATTGTACTGTTTTAGGTTTTCACATCCAGTTTTCCCGCAGGAAGTCCAAAGAGTATTACCATGCCTGGGTTACGCTCAACAATAACAGACTTGTCATTTGGTCACCACCACCATGCATGGCCCATGTTTCCATGGCCAGAACAGAGACCCCGAGAAGAAGCATCCATCAGATTGTTTCTCACATCAAATTGGTGTCGAAGTCACAGAGTTCAAACGAAGTCCCCAGGGATGTTATTAAAGCCACTTTCCCATATTTGGACCCTCAGCTTCTGTTGATCTTAAGAGGGGGGCTTTCACAAACTCCTCATCTTCTGCTTTGATATTTTATCCTCTTAATCATCTTAAGTCAACAATCCGTCACTGACAGTTCTGCTGATCAAGTGCCTTTATAATGATAGAGTTGGCGTTGAACTTCCCGCCCACATCTTCTCTAAGTTGGCGACCTAATTGTAGCTGATTCTTCCAGTAGAAATTTTCACTTGTTGACCTCAAGTTATTTCTGGGCACAGCCAAAGGAAAACAAATTGCTTTTTCAGTGTACAATTCCAGGGCCTGTGTCTTATTTTCCATTTCTTCTCATTCGTTTTTCCATGTAAGTTTTATCTACTACCTATAAACCCTGAAAAACAAATTATTCCATTTGAATCTTTGGAAAAAGACTACTCCCTGGCACAAAATCACATTGTCTGATGCTTTCCTCGTTTGGAATTTCTGGAAGGGAAATCCTCCTTATGAGGAGACTTAACTTTCCATCAGTGACGGGGAAAACTGTTTCTCTCGGGATAGTGGATGTGGCTTTATGAGAGAAAACAGCAGACAAAAATCCGTACAGCTGACTTTTAATTCAGCTCTTCTCCTTTGGTGTCTCTGATCCCTCCTCCATCTGTGAGTCAGGAATAAATAAATGATGGGCATTGAATAGAAACATGAGTTCCAACAGTGTGGCAGGTTTTAGAAGCAGTTGTTTCACTTAAGGGTGATTTAAATGTGACCTTTATCATTGGAGACCACATGCCCCACCCCTCTACCATCAGATGCAGAATCTCCCATCCTCCATCTGTACGTGGCTCTGGATGAAGCCTGTTCTACATGGGGAGACTGTACTGTCCTGGCTACGCCCATTGGCCTGCTTTGGTGGATGAATTAGTCCTTTCCTTTGTGTGACCTTCCCTAGATGATTGCAAGTTGCATTTCTTAGAAAGAAAGCAATTCAGGTGAATGGTTTCAGAGAGCTCCATCTCATGTTCATATGGAAAAGACCAAGACCCAGAGGGGTTCACCAACCTGCTCCTCTGGGACAAAGCCAAGATCAAAGTAATCATAGCAGATCCTTGCATAGCACTTAATCTCAAGCCAGGCACACTTCTAGGTGCTTTATGTGTATTGACTCATTTAATCTTCCAGCAACCTGCAAGAGAGGTATTATTGTCCCATCTTAGATCCAGCAGCCCCGGGCCATGAATGAACAAGGTGGAGCTGTGCTGGAACCAGGCAACCTGGTTCTGAAGCCTCATGAGCTCTCACAGGACCCTGTGCTTTGCAGAACCAGCATCTCTGCCTCTGGGTCCTGCCCTTTGCGCTGTGTTGCTTTTGGACCAAGGAAACAAAATGCTTGTCAATGGAGGCTCAGCCCAACTTTTAAAGCTGATTGTTTTTGGTACCAGGGATGGAAACCTGTGGTGCTTAATCAGTAAGCCACATCCCCAGCCCTCTCTTATATTTTGTTGAGAGACTGGGTTTCACTGAGTTGCTTTAGGACCTCACTAAGTTGCTGAGGCTAGCTTTGAACTCATGATCCTCCTGCTTCAGCCTCCAGAACTGCTGGGGTTACAGGCATGCGCCACCACGCACAGCTCAAAGCTGATATTTTTATATCACTAGAAACATCATCAGAGCACTATCAAAGGCTTATCCAGATAATATACAGTTATGCGACACATAAGGACATTTCATTCAGTAGTGAACGACACATTTGACGGTAATCCCATAAGAGAGTATCACTTAGTGAGATTGTACCTGTCTTAGTTTATGTAACTACACTAAGATGTTCCCCCAATGATAAAATTGCCAACAACACATTTCTTGGAATATGTCCCTGTTATTAAGTGACCCATGAGTGCAAAGGACTTTGGGGAAGATAGTCAAAATATTGAGCAATAGATACAGCACAGGTAAAAAGGGAGGTAGCCATGAAATGGCTGGAATGGCTACTTCTGGAAAGACTAGTCTTAGTCTGGTGGTTTTATATTAGTATTTGTCAACATATGCTGAAGGAAATCTTAGGTCCCACTGATCCATGTATGTACCTACATAATTTTCTGGCAAATCCTCTGGTAGGACACCCCAAGAAAAACTTTTTGGGGGTAAATATTATTTGGTCATAATTGTAAATAATATTTGGCATTGACCTCTGAGTTATCAACCTATGCCAAGAGGGAAATAAAAACGAAAAATTAACTTGGCATAGAGACTGTGACTTAAAGGAAAGACCAAGAGGC
The DNA here is from genome assembly GCA_004024805.1 of Geosciurus inauris. NCBI lineage: Eukaryota > Metazoa > Chordata > Mammalia > Rodentia > Sciuridae > Geosciurus > Geosciurus inauris. Next base: position 107,990 of record PVHX01002440.1, read on the forward strand.
TTTACAACATATAAAACTCAGAGGATATCTTGGAGCAGGGGCTCTAGAATCTTCCTCTCCTTCTATGTGCTATGAAATGCCAGAATCTAGGTGTGGGCTCCGGCATTCTGGAGCCTTGGCAGTTGCCAATAAGCTATGTGCAGCTGGAGCATTCAGAGCTCTGAGCCTGGCAGGGAGCAGGGATCTTTGCCCTCCCCAACTCAAGGGACAAAGGTCTGTCTCCTAAAAGACACCAGGAGCTTACCTGGCCCAGGATGGACAAAGGTGTTTCTTTTGTCTGAGAACTCTGACAAGGGAGACCCTTGGGTCACTTAAAAACTCCTTGTGCATCCAGGTGGCTTTGAAAAACATACCCCCAAGTCAGAAAAATGACCTTCAAGCAGACAGAGGCTTAAATAATAAAACAGCCCACAGTTTATCAGCAACTGGCAGAAACATCAGACTGTCCCTTAATTACCCTCTACAGCTGTTCATAAATACTGGAATTTCCTTGCCCTGATCTGGCTTTACAAAATGAGCAGCCAATGTTGGAAAAGTTAGTGCTTTTTAACCAGGAAACACACGACTGTGAAATATGTGAAGCCGTGGCAGACAAATAAAATTTTTTTCCCAATAAAATAATGTTCTCCCAGTGACATCTTGTTATTCTTGTAAAAATAGAATCCGTAAGTTTGAAGGTATTTTTCCCCTCCTGGGAAAGTACGAATAATAACACGTTAAATCCAGGCTTTCCGTCATTTTTTTGAGGGCAGTCGAAAGGGAAGAAAGGCTCATTTCCTTTTCATTTCTGAAAGTACCTTCCCATTAATTTACCCCTGTGGACCACCTACTTGTGAGCTCTGTGGAAAACTCACCAGAAGGAGCAGCTCACACTCATCAGTGGACAGTCAGTCAGTGTGCAAGAATGTTTGAAGGGGCTGCTTCTCATTGGATGAAAAGCATCCCTTATTCGGTGAAGACCTCAGACGCTTTCCACATTGCCTCATGGACCCGTGAGGGAACTATGAAGCAAATGAGGAAACAGTCACATCCCTCACATAGCTTTGAGTCACATGAGTAGGATAGTAGGTCAAAGATGGAGACAGCATTCAGACCTCTCTGGCAACATTCCCCACACAGGTTTATGGACAAGTTGCTCTAGTGTGCTTTCAAGTCCCCAGCATCCTTCCAGGACCAACTTCTAGAGTTTGTGTGAAGTTAGGTATAATCCAATCCAGATCAAATGACATCTCAGCCCAATCTTACTGCCAGCATTTTCAGGATAGCTTAAGGATGCGTTCAGGTTGAATCTTTGTCGTTCTCTCTGCTAAAGTAGGTGGTCATGGGTTAGAGATAAGAAGCCATCAAGTTAGACTTTTGACTGACATGATGATTTCTTGGAATGATTTGTCCAAAGTCAAATTTTATAAAATCAGCAACCAGCTCAGGACTGAAGTCCATAGCCCAAGCTCAATGAACCAAGATAATTCTCCAGAGATGGCTTTTGGTAGCTGCTGAAAAAAAAAAAAAAAAAAAGTGTTCTCCAACTGGTAGATCATTGAAAATAATAACAATCTTGCCAAATGTTATGATATGGGTTCAAAATATTCATTTTGGGGTATGAGGAACTGTTGACCTTTGGGAACATAGGGAGTATAAGGACCCAAGGTTTTCAATTTTTCATTTTCTTTTTAAAGATAAAATGGATGATCTTGATTGAAAAGAAACAGGACTTTATACACAAGCCACAGTAAAGCAACAATCAAAAGAGAATACTACGTGCTCAAACACTTTATTAAGTTATCAAATTCTTCATTACGTTAATCAAGGTTTCTACAAGGACTGTCCAGAGAGTTGTTTGAAATGAACATTTTAATGATTGTCACTTAAAGGAAGAATGTCCCCTGTGTAAGGAGACAGTTTAGGAGTCATTGTAAGAGGCAGTGTAAGTTCTAGACTTTAGGAATCTATTGTATTGTTGGTCCTCCTCATGTTTTTGAGTTTTGAGGAATTCACATATGATTTTTTTTTTACTTTTCTGTCACTATAACCTTACCAGACTGCTTGGTAATAAATAAATAAATAAATAAATAAATAAATAAATAAATAAATAAAATGATCTTACAGAAATAACTGGTAGCTAAAAGAAAGCATAAACAACCAACAGGTGATAGACAATGATGGTCCAGCAAGATTGCCCTCTTCAGTGGTTGTCTAGGTTCGACTTGCCCTTTATATTCAGGGGGGCATCTCTGCAATTGTAAGCCTGTTTGGTTTGGAGATTATTTTTGTTCACCTTTCTGAGATACAACCTTTATCAGATTCTAGAACTTTCATTACGTTCACCAAAAACAGCATGCCAAAGCAAGCTTGGGGTCTTGTCTCCCATTTCCAGTGGAGGCCATATCACACCCAAGGGAATGAAACTCACTTATCAGGGGAGAGATGATCTTAGACATCATAGTGGCTGTGGTACTCCAAGGTCCAATCCTACCTGAGAGCTTATTCCTTAGTATTCCATTGTTCTCATTAGAGAGAAATTTAAATTTAGTCTTATTTTTCTCCTGGGAGATGATGATCATGAAAAAAGAACCCATATATTTTGGGAAATTTTTCAGTTGGAGAAAGTAGGCAGTTGACAGATGCAAGATATGAGCTAATAAATACTAACTTCAAAAATTAAAGCAAAAAGCTTGGTATTAATCTACAATTACATCTCATTGTTAAGCTCAGTGTAAAAATGACTCATTTTCTTCTGTCATTTTTCTTGAAAAATAAGCCAATTGCTGCATTTTTAAAAGATTCTTCCAAATTTTCAGTGAGACACAAGTAACTTTCAAAGTGAAATTCTAGGTTGTAGACTGCAATTTTTTCTGATTTTTTCAATCCTGGTTGAAAAATATCCAGTGGTTTCCTTCTATAGAGAGAATCCAACTCATTGGCCATAAAACCAAGACCCTCCACCATTTAGGCCCAGCCTCTCTTTTCTTTCAACTCTTCTTTATAAACGTGACACTCCAACAAATAAACCTCTCGTTTATCTGCTGGAAGTGATCTTCCCTCTGTCTGACCTCACACAGCTTGCCATCCGGGAAACTCATAAGACATTTAGCGATTTTTCCATAGACTATGGTTTTAGGTATGTGTTTTGGCTTCTTTGCCAAGTTGGAAACCCCTGGAAAGTAGAAATTTGGCCTGATTTCTAGTCACCATGGTCTAATGGAAAGAGCTAGAGAAAGTTCCTGGGAAGAGGGTAACACTTTCCTCTACCACTTACTAGATGGATCTACCTAGTATAGGTTGAGCATCCTTAACTTGAAAATCCAAAATACTATAAAATCTAACATTTTGGAGCACCAATATGATGCCACAAACAGATAATTACACACCTGACCCTATTCTAGGTGATTCAAAATGTAATTGCACTAAAAATGTATCAAATCACCTTCAGGCTATGTGAATAAGGTGTATATGAAGTCTAAATGAAATTCCTGTTTAGATTTGGGGCCCAGTCCTATGCAATTGCATTATGTTTGTACAAGTAAAACAAAACAAAATTGAAATCTAAAATATTTCTGGTCCCAGTCATTTCAGATAAAGGATAATCTATCATTTGCTTGCCTTCTTTTAAGTATATATGGGCCTGTTATCCAATTTCTCTGAGTTTCCCTTTTTTGTAAAATATTGTGATATATTGTGAGAATTTAATTAGTTCAAATATCTGGCACACAAAAGATACTTAAAACAATATAAATATTACATACGCATGTAATATTGCAGTCTGTTGCTTAACATTTTTTTCCTCAAAAATTTAAATGGCTGACTTGCAAAAGCTGATTCAGTAATGGATCTGTTAGAATAAACAAGAGCAAAACAGCCTTTGCTATTTTTGTTTGGTATTAATAGTTCTACTCTTTTAAAAAGCCCCAGTGTGAGCCAGATCCTTTCTGGAAGGAGTGTCAAAAGAAAGGAGGAGCTGACAGGGGCCCAGGAGAGTGGGGTGGCCCTTGCAAAGCTGAGGTGGTCTGCATCTGCACCAGATTTCATGTTGGTCCCTCATCTCGTGCCTATCATATGAACCCCAGATTTCAAGTTTGGGAAACAGAACTAAATGGAACATGAAAGTTAAAATAAGATCCAGCTAAACACAGCAAGCTCTTTCTGTCTTCAAGTCAAAACTTGGCTGAACCACAAAGCTTCACCTGGTTTTGAGTAAAAACCACACTGAACCACCTTTTTTTATTCATGGTTTCAGTTTGAAAATGGGGTTTCATGTACAACTTGCCCTAGTTTCAGGAGAGTTCCTTGGTAGAGCTCCAGCATGCCTTTAACTACCATGGCCTGCCCCTCCTCAGCACCCCTAGTCAGCCCGCACTGGGGGCTTACTCCTTGTTCCGCCTCAGAAGGCCCAGGGTTGAACTGCCTCACCGGTGAAATGATTAAGATGGCTGAAAACTGTCAAGCCCCTCGAAAAGAAATATCATCAATTAGTTCTCTTTGCTCTTGAGTTTAAAAAAAAAAAAAAGAATTGAAAAGCAATGAATCAAAAAGGACAGAAGAACTTAGTCTAAAACTTCATATGCATAAAAAGAGAGTTGTGCAACAATGATTAGTGTGATCCAAGCCACGATGTTAACTCATCAGAACTCCTGAGATAATTAACAGCACCCTCACAGGAGAGGTGAGAGCCAGCTCCATTGTCCCTTCCTGGGGTGCATTTTAACAGCCATGACAACAGGAGTGGCTGTCAATCTGCAGGTTGGTGGCAGATTTGGTGTAACTCACATGTGAGGCTGACAAGAGTAGAAAGGGTTAAAATGCTCCTTAGAAGCTCACAGTGTCAGATAACCCCTCCACCCAGGTGGTGATGGGCCTGGGGACAGGGTCTAATATGCAGGGCCCCGAATGACATGACAGGAGGCCACCACTGTTCTCTTGGTAAATGAAACTAGTACTTGGAACCTACAAGAGGAAGTATTGGAGGATTATCGTCACAAACACACAGAAGAATGGATTGGTTCTGTGAAAAAACCATTGACATTACGTTAATGAGTACAAAGTGTAAAAACTAACTCTAAGGGAAAATGAAAGGCTTGTTAAAAAATAGTTTAGATCTATGAGATGTTGTAAAATTCACACATACAAATTTCCCTCATAGGACTACATTGGGTCGTAGATGGATTATGGGAACTCAAGTCAGGAAGCCAGGTATTTGACTTCCCTTGACCATCTCCATACACAGAAGTCTGTCCTTGGTATAAAACAAATCACATATGCCACTCATTACAATATAATGTCACAGGTGCCTGGTTGAGAATATCTTTTAGAGAGTTGAGTAGTGTGAATGAAAGATTGCATCTGCCTCCTAATGTAGGGCTATAATCTAGAAAATCATCTCCAGGAAACAGATCTAAGATCTAGGAAGAAAAAGCCTTTTAACAGATTGCCATCCAGTGAACTAGGGAATTCATCCATGTGATGGGCTTTATTTGAACTATACTGGTTTTGAAGATCTCACCAAAGATATAAGTAGAGATCTCAATGTCTTTCAGAAATTGAAGTTTGGAATTCCAGGGAAAGAGAGTTGTGGGCTGAGGATCTTGGATTTAGGAATCACTAATGTAAAAGTGGCATTGATGATATGACAACACCCCTCCCAAGATGCTGAGAGAGAAGAGGGTCAAAGGTCACTTCAGGGTCTTGGACCCATGCGTTTTGTCTGTGCAACTGAAAAATGTAGGAAGAGCCTAGAGGAGAGGCCAGGAAAATAGTGCCTGTAGCAATGGTGTGCACACCACCGACTGGAATGGGAATTCTTGTCATTCCACAGAGTTGATCAATACAAAATCCCAAACCACTTTTCCCTTTAAGTGGAAAGTCATGTCTCACTTATCCATTATAGCATATAGTCTATAGTAAATAAACCTAACATATAAACATCTAGTTTTCAGAAAAGATCAATTGGGGCAGTGTTTTATTTTATGATAGAATTCTGTCAAATAGCAAATGGCCCAAGTGATGGTAATATATGACTCATTTCACTAAGGAGGAAACAGAAATTGCATTTACCCACTCTTCTTAGGAAGATCGGTTTGCTTTTGGTTATTTTAATTTGTTTCCTTTTTAGGGCAATGTATAGTTCAGATATCTTTATGTAAAGAATAAGTCAGTGGACAAATGGGGCCAGCGGATAGGATCAATTTTCACTTCCAAAGCCCTTTGGCACAAAGCCCAGTAAAAACATCTATTTATTTAATTACTATGGAGTTGGAAGATGTTTTGCTATAGAATATTGATATGAAGGCAGAAACCAAATGGACATTTTCCTAAATGAAAAGTATTAATTCCAGGTCCCCAAGGGTCAGGTTGGGCTCCTCAGTTCGATATTTCATAAGGCCTCTGGAAATCAGAGCGACAGACAGTGAAATTCTCAGTTTTCCTAGTGAACATGAGCTTGTCCAGGTGCCATATCAATAAACAAACCATGGAAAGATCTAGATAGTGGGATATAAAAATACCACATAAATTTAAATGTTGGCCTATGAATGTGTTTAGGAGAAATCATCCTAACCCATGTTTAGAAGCATGATAGTCTCTAAGTGATGTGTCACAACCTGTGTGGGTGACAAGGGTCGTTAAGATCCTCCCGGATCTAGGGCTTCTAGGGGAGACCTCAGTGCAGTGCGCTGCTCCATCTGGACAGCCACAGAAATCCCTTATAAAGAGCTGGTGAACCACACAACATGTTGTTGTGCTTGTTCTGTGAAATATGTGGTGCTTGAGGTTTGATTGTTGCAATCACAGGCCCCACAGCAGGAGAATTTCTCCTCCTCTGAACTGCTCACATTTACCTCCCCTATCTACTGCCCTCTCGTTGACCTGCCCTCTTCCCCTGCTATAGTCACACATGCATCTCTGCCTCCAACTCAGTGAAGGCAAGATATGTGCCTTCCCTTGGACATAGACCTGTTCCTATTATACACATCATACAGGGCAGGTGATGAGAAGGATGGATTGATAACTTGGTACGTGGATGGATGGATGGATGGATGGATGGATGGATGGATGGATGGTTGGTTGAATGGATGATGGATGATGGCTAGAGAAATGATGGATGCACTGATGTCTAACAAAAAATTTTAATGTACCCCAGCAAGTGATAAAAGAGATCAAGAAAATAATATATTTTTAAGACAAAGTAAAAGAATTATCATTGTTTAAACTCTAATGATTAACAAAGTTCGAAATTCTTAGCCTTTCCCTGGATTCCCCTTTTTTTAATCTATTATCTGGAAATTAATTAAGGACAGCTAAGAAACTTTAAGATTTATACTGTATCTCTGGAGGTCAGAGACTTGATTGGCAGCTACTATCTCATCAAGTTATCTTTGGTAAAAAAAGAACTGACCTGACATTGTATTTCTTCACAGCTTTCGGGAACTTAACATCATGTTAATAAGCCAATCCCAACTGTACATAAGCACAGCATGGGATAGACAAGCACAGCCTTTTTGAATGTATTCTTCAGTCTCTCTGAGATTCCGTTTCCTCGTGTGCAGAGTTGGGATAAATATATGATACATACATAACTTATGAGAGAGCGATGATAGAATATGTAAAACCTGTACTTTACAAACTGATAGTGAGTAGCATGGTTATTACTGAAATCCAGAATTTTCTAACTTTTGAGATTTTTTTTCCCTCTTTCATTATGAAATAATTTGAACACACAGGAAAGTTGCAAGAGCAACACAATGAACTGCTACATGCTCCCTGCCCAGGTTGACCAGCTGTTCCCATTGTTCTTCATGCTGTTAGTCTTCTTGGCTGTGTTCTCTGGGTCTCTAATGGTCTGTAAAATGGACACAGTATGATGTGTCCTAGCCTTCTTCCTAGGGTTACTGTGAGGACAACTGAGTTTACAGACACAAACAACAAGGAGCAGAAGTTAATTGCCACAGCCAGATATAGTAGAACCTCTGGCCAAATTAGGAGCACAGGGGAGGTGCAGAGGAGGAAGTGAGCTCTCCTTCAGGGTGAAGGGAAGTGGGGTCTGCGCAGGGGCCCGTGGGGGAGGAGACCTTCAAGGTCAATGTTAAAACGCCCAGCCATCCAGTAACGGAACAAAAAGCCATTTCCATGTTTTGCCATATCTGTCTTCTCACAAAATAAAATAAAATAAAGGCTGAATTTGAAAAATCTCAAAAGAATCTGAGCTGATTCTGTTTGGATAAATGAGTTCTGCTGTGTCCAACCTAATTCTGTCACTCGTAGAGAGGGAGCCATTCAGGGTGTTTCCAAAACTTGTTACCATGAAGGGTAGGGTAGATCCTTCCACCCCACCACTTTCAAACTCCCAGCCTTGAAGTGGAAGTCAAGATTTCCCAACACTCTCTTGATTCTGGGAAGTGACTCTTGCAAGGCCTCTATTTCATGTAGCTGCACAAAGTCTTCTTCGAAGGCACAAAACCCCATGAAATACCATGGCTCCCATAAACTGTCTGAGCATAAATGTGTTCTTAAAGTAATTCTCCCAAGAGGCAAGCTGTAAGCTTGAGGAGGAAGCAGGGAAGTCTTACCATCCAGCCCTTCCCATTTATGGAGAATGCATATGGCCACTGCCAGAAATGTCAAAATCCCCAGAGCAGACATGATCCATACCTTGTCAAAAGCTCTGTACCACATAAAAAACGACCCTCGAGATGATCAATTTTGCAAAGTAAGCGTGACACAAGCCTTGGTCCTTCTTTCAGTTCTCATTCCACTTTTGACTTATTTGTGGAAAGTTAAAATTAGATTGTGCCATGGCTTTTCTTCTTTAACTGATAAAGTGCCATAAATCCTGGACATGATCCATGAGTACAGTCACTTCTGAATGTTGCTGTTTTTTTACGCTTTGCACCATATGCAGGCGGGCTGAGAGGCATGGTTCCGTATTCCTGGCATGCAGGAGAGTCCCTGAGAGATATCATATGGTCTCCTGGCAGAAGTACAAAGTGCCTCTTGCTGTTTGATCTTCTGTCTTAAACTTAAATGCAAAATCTGATAATTGGGTCAGGCAGGAGAAGAAACTGAGCAGTTAAGTTCTTTTCATTTCCTTTTGCTATTTCTCCACGTTTCATCCTTCTCTTCTGTTTCTCTCTATTTTTTCTCCACTCCTGCAGGAGACAGGCTGCCCTGTGGGTAGAATGAATTAGAAGAGATGGGTCTGGGGGCAGGAAGAGCTGTCAGGGGGTGTCCTCTGTCACCTCCGTCAGCTCCCTGCTGTTGAGTGCAGCAGATTTTTGCAGCATTAGCCACAGTGCTGAGGAACCATCTTGAGTGAGCAAATGCCAGGATGGAGGCGGGTTTACTTGTTTAGAAATATTACTGCCTTTTCAGACTTGGATTTGTTTAATGTAAAAGGAATTCATCCTAGTCTTTCTGGTTTGGGCCATTAAGCAGACAGAGCCTTGTACTTCAAAGGGCGCCAGAGATAAATGAAAACTGAACTTCCTCTTCACACAGAAGGAGCCTGTAATATAAAAAGTCTGACTTGTGCCTCCCGGCTCCGTGGGTTTCTAAATGGGGACAGAGAACTTTTCGTTCTTGATTTCACCACTCTAAGAACGATTGCAGAATTGCCTGTGTGGTCACTGCATTGTTTGAGCTGGATATCAACCCAAGGACGGCTTCCTAAAATACACGAGGTTAGCCTTGCTAAGAAAGGAGAGTTCAAAGTTCAGAAATGAGAAAACTTTCGGTCAGCCTCACATTTTCAAATCACAAAGCCCTGTTACTCCCCTCAGGTGAGTCACCTTAAGGTTTTCCCCAGGTCTGGTCATTTGCTCACACTGCAGTTGATGCTGCATGGACACCCTACAGCAGTGTTGGAATGTTCCAGAAGTTCCTGGGCTTGGGGGAGGGGGAGGCTGAGAGTAGGGTTACTCTGTGGCTCTCTTCATAAGCATTCTCATGCCAACACTGTCAACTGGATTCAGGATAAAATATTATTTTAGACAGTCTTAGTCTTGAACTGACAACCGGGAAGCCACCTGAGGATCTGGTGAGGGGAAGTCTTGCCAGTGGAAGCAAAATCTTCTCCTTCCAAGTCGGCCTGCCCACTAAGGGTTCCTCAAGCCCCTGCTTTAGGAGGGCCCTGTCCCATGCTTGGCTCTTCAGGGGCCATGCCAAAGGATTCTGTTAACCAAGACCTCAGTCTCTGGACTTGCCCCTTCTCCCTTCAGCTCATCCCACAACACCCAGCAGGTCTGAGGAAACTGCAGAGGGAAGCGTTGCTTTGGAGGGATCAGCAGGCCAAAGCAACAAGATACACCCGATCCCTGCAGAGGATGTAGACCAACTCACTACCTGCCTCCTGAGGACGTTCTGACCTTTGGGAAAGTGGCAGAAAGCTGAATGCAGCAGGTAGGGCTGGGGAGGAAACTGTAGCAACCCAGAAATGTCCATCAGCGTTTTTCCCAGACTGCACGGCGCTAGGCCAAGAGGGAGTGGAGGCAGGAAGGCACCCGCTGTTTCTCTAGTCGGCTCAGCCTTAGCACCTGCTCTCAAGAGGCCTCAAAGCTGGTTTTCATGTGACATGGAAAAGACGTTTCTCTGAAGTAGTTGACTGTGTGTCACAGCAAACTGCAGCTCTGTGCTAGAAAACAGTGGCTGTTGCCCTGGTGGAGCACCACGTGACTTGTCAGGCCTCCCACAGAGGCTTCAATCCAGTCCTCAGGACCCTGTGGGGGGTCTCAGAGGACCCCAGGACCAGTACGGGTTGGTCTGTGGACCCCAGGACTAGTACTGGTTGGTCTGCCTTCTGTTACAATCACATTGTGCCTCGTCATTGTTTTTAAGTGACTCTTGTCACTTCCCACCATGGGGCTGGAGAATCCTTTGGTCTTCAGAACACTAAGGCAGACCTTGGGTGCCTTGCACATGCTGCCAACACTGGGTCCCTGTGTTCTGTGGTACTGGGGGCAGAGTCATGTCACTAACACTGCTGCGCCTGTGGCAGTTAACAGCTCCGTCTAGACGGTGGGAGGGGCCAGTGGCCATGCCTTCCGTCCCATCACGGCTTAATGGGGAAACAAAACACTATTTTTTAAAAATGTGTTTATTAATTTGTTTTTATTACATTCCCTAACATTGTTTTTTCAATTGTTAAAGACGTGGGAAACATGTCTGGAGAATCTTCTTACTGTGCCTTTACTCTCAGCTCCTGTCCCTGCTTCTCTATCTTCTTGGTCACATCTTAGTGAGGAAAATGATTTATGGGAATTTCAGTTTCTTGTTGGTAACCTCCATCACCATCAAAAGTGAAAATTGAAAACTCTTGGATGGAAATTAATTTAGGAGCAACCTTCCTACAATTCTTAAATGGCAGATACAACCATGATAGCTATTTCAGCAGGAAAAGCAAAAATAAATAGAAGGACCCATGACGTTACTTTCCGTTTGCCACAAACTCATGAACAGATCAATTGTCAGTTCCTTGGGGAGAAAGTAAGTTGTCCATTGGTGAGATAAAGCCCTCCGTGGCGTCCATGGTAGGGTGAGACTCAAGTGTTGTTGCATTTTGAAGCCTGCTGGGAGGCAAGGGAGCCCAAGACTTCCTCTGGGGCTTGAAGTAGTTGGACCAAAGTGTCCCTTCTCCCTTCTGTGCCCATGTGGCTTCACGCAAGTGGCTTCAGTTTTTAGGGCTCAATTTCCGCACCTGCTTACCAGAGGTAACAAAAGTGTCCACCTCACAGGATTGTGAGGATTAGATAAACTGATCCACAAAATGAACCTGAGATGGTGCCAGGTGCTTGCTAAAACATTTTAAAATGATTATCATGTTTTACTATCCTTTACTATTCATGATACGATGGCCAAGAAACAATATTTGGACATAGGTAATGTAAGACCCAGGTCTCTCTCTACTACTTTCTTGTTGTGTGATCTCCAGCTAATTAATCACTCTACAGTTTCCTAAACTATAAAGCAGGGTATTTCGAATGTATGCCATGTGTGGAAGAAATCAGGTAAGAAGGGAGCGCACTTTGCCAAGACTTGTCTTTCTGCTGAGGTCATGTCATTGGTACTGCAGGGACAGCTCTGCAGTGGACCAGCCAAGACATGGCTGGCCCCTAGCAATCCTGGTCCTGTTGTGCAGGCCTTGGGATGGGCACTGTCTGTGACCATGGGCCACACAGCTGTTGCCAGGCAGGACCCCCAGCAGTGCTCTCCTCAGCTGGGGACAGATAACAGTGAGGAACAGGGAGAGAGATGCTCCATCCAGAGTGCTCCTGACTGGGAGCCTGCCTGGCGGGATTCTCCGCCCGGGTGCGTGCGCGCTCTATCTCTGATTTTCATCTGAAGAGCCCTATAACTGGTGAGTACGAGCACCAGGAATTCTAGGGAGGAAATAGGACTCCACAGAAAGTAAACAAGGACACGCAGTTCTTTATACAAATATTCTGAAAGAACATGCTAAACATCCTTTTATATTTTTTAATTTATTTTTGCCATGGAGGGGAGCAGAAGGGCTTCTTTTCCGTTTCTTGCTTTTCCTTGTTATGTCATTCCCTTAGCTCTTTTTCTTAATGCCTTCCTTCCCTACAAGAGGTGCCTACATAAAAATGAAGTTTCTGGCCCTACGCAGTGGAAAAAGGGTCTAAAGCAGAGGCTGCGAGATCATCAGGATCGTATAAAAACACTCCAGATGATTTTTATTTTCGTTTCCTGACTGGTCTGTTACGGTTTTCTGAAAATTTGGAAATGAAGTGTGGAATATTGGACTTGAGATCTGAGTGCATTTAAGCGTCTGTGTGCGTGAGAGTGTGCGTGCACTTGTGCATGTGTATGGGGCTGTGTGTGCACACACGTGAGCATGTGAGTGTGTGTGGGTGGGACTGTGCATGGATGAGGACCTCTGAGCATGCACACGAGAGCACAAGTGCACAAGTGAGTGTGAACACGTATGTGTTGCATGTACGTGGAAGTGTGAAGGTGCCTGTGTGTGTATTGCATCTGCACCATGCGGTGGATGTGTGTGAGAGTGGGTGGGGAGTTGCCTGTGAGTGTATGTGCATGTGTATGCACAAGCACACGTGTGCTCTACGTGAGTGTGAGCATGTCTGTCCGTGCGTGCTGAGGACATTGCTGGTGGGCAGCTGCACTGGCCAGCTGCTGTGGCCTCAGAGCCAGCCAGAAGAGAACTCAGACATTTTGCACCCATTACATAGAGGAGGAAGTTGGGGTCCAGCGGGGGACCTAGGGCACCCAGTGACAAAGCTGGTTTGTGGCAAACACTGGATCAGAAACCAGAATTTTCTCTTCCTTTCCTTGGCTGCTTTTCCTCCTCTTGGCCCCGAGAGCCCACCTGCTGTGGCCAGCTGCTTGTGGCACTGATTGCCAGCCTCTCCTTTCAACTTCCCTTTTCCCTTTCAACTTTTGTGTCTTCAACACTTGCTCTGAGAGGCACTTGGCTGGAGAGGGAGTCTATAATCCTAGCTTAGTACTAAGGTGTCCGTCTCTACCACGAAGCACACAACCTTGTTCACATCTTAACTCCTGAGGAAAATGGCTTCCACACGTTCCTGTTGGAATCGCACCTCTGGTGGCCGGGTGGAGGGGTGGTGCCTTCTTCTCTGTTCCCCCAGGGGTCAGCATACGACTCCAATTGTGCCAGACCTTGGTGACAATGGGCTGTCACTCCCCCTCTCTGGCCACCTCTGCGAGACAAGGACAGGTCTTGGAGAGAATGAGCTGTGACTGGATAGTTGGCAGCCCCTGTCCATCTATGTAAATGAGCTTTACCAATTTGAAATGGAAGAAAGCAGAGTCTGAGAGCCCCCGCTCAGGGTACCAGGTTCAGTGTTCCTTGTAGCTAACAGTCCAACCGGCAAGTCCCTCCAAATCTCTTTTCAGGGGATCTGTCCACATCAACTGTGTGCTCAGAGCCTCTTGTTCCACCATCCAACAGAGCAGCTGTGCTAGGTCATGCTCCATCTCTCTGCCCTCAACTCCGTGCTGATGTCACACTTCCCAGGGGGTGGTCCAAGCTTGAACAGTGCTCTGAGGGGTGGCTATCCAAAGCCATCCTGACTGTCAAACTCCCCTCATCTCAGATTTATTCCTCCACTCCTCCCCTGGGGTTTGGAAATGGAAGGGTGGTTTTGAGCAGTGCAAAGGGTCTGAGAGACCATCTGAGCACAGCAGCTCACTTTGTGTCCCTGGACACAGAGGCCCGGGAAAGGACCAACACAGGGCCAGTTGGCAGCCAAGCAGGGGTGAGACCTCACTCCATTCTGGGCTTCCCCAGCCTCCTTCAGCAGCTCCCCTGGCCTTTTACAAAGCCTCCTTTGAGATTTGAAAGGCCACCCTTTCCCGACCAGGAGATGGGGAAGACGGGGACGTCACCATCCATGTGGCTTCAGCACCTCTGTCCCAGTTGGCCATAAACACCAAGCAGTGGCTCTGAGCCCAGGGAAGCCAAGAATGGTCTTTGGAAAGCAAGGAGTGGGCTCCTCAGGACCTCAGCACTGTTAAGCCGCCCTTCTGTGCTGCAGAGATGCAAATGCCGTGAAGCCAAGGCCCCGCCCTCAAGAAGACCAGGGTCAACCTGTAGACGCAAAAAGGCTGTGCAGCTGGGGTTCCCCACGCCGATGCTCACTGAACTTCCTGGGAGCTTTTCAGCAACACAGAGAACCAAATGCTGCTGTCGAGTATGACAGGGGGATTTCTTCCCTGTGTTTACTGTGGGGTCTCTTAAGGGACAGAAGGGCAGGCACATATTTGGACTGGCAAAGTTCAAGAACCTGAACTTGAACTTTGGATTCTATCCCTACACTCAGGAGAGTGGCAACCACAAGGGAGGGAGGTGCTGGCGGTAGGTCTTTTCAGGAGGAAAGCACCTTCGCCCTATCTTCATCCCTCTGCAAAATGGTCATGGGGAGGATGTCATGTCTGTGACTGGGGAGGGGGAAGTTCACAGTACATGAACCTGGATTTGGAGCATATAGCCAAGATTCTTTGGTTAACATTTTAAACCCAAGCCTAGTTTCCAAACACCGGGGCGGAGCGGTAAAGAAGGAAACGTATTAATGGCAACAATGATCAGTGGTGGAGAAGAGGTCAAGATTTGCAGGAATGCAAATGCCCAGTGATTTGCAAATCTCTCTGTGACAGGATCTCTCAAATCCCATCCAAAGGGGAGAGTTAAGAAAGAGGAGCATTAAAAGCAGAGAAAGTCTTTTTCTTTTGGTTAAACTCAACATCCTGTTTTGAGTTCTAAGCAAACTTAAGTTGCAAAGGGCATTTGGTCCCTTCCTTTTGGCAAAACATAGCCTCTTCTCAGTGTTTTAAAATATTTGGTGGAAGCGAAAAGTGCAATGAACTTCTCAAACATTAAAAAAATCTATAAATTTAAGAGACACGTAAATAGAACTTCCATTAATGGATGAGAACTTTGCAGTGCTGAAGGACACAGACAGAGGCACCCTGACTCAGAAACATAGCTCACTGGGAAGAGAGCACATCCTTCACTCGCTGGATGTCTGGTCCTCTCCCTTCTCACGGAAGGTTTATTTGAGAAAGGATATTGCCTGTGCGTTGTGATTAAAATCCTTGCTCACTGTAGGAACTGGAATTACAGGCTGGCTTAGGGTCAGATGTCATTCTGAGGAGCTGCTACTGCTTGTCCTGAAGTCACTGGCCTCTGTCCTACTAATACAGTTGTTAAGCAGAATTACCAGGCCCTGCAGTTGAGTGGGTCAGGATCACTCAGTTTCAAAGTCTACTGTGGATAGTTAACTCAGACTTTTCTTCACAAGTCACAATTTATCACTCCCTCAAGAAAATGTATGGATATCCTTGTTTCTAAAAATGGAGTAGGTTTTGTCTGAATCTGGTCACTAACGTGAGCCTCCATAAGGGTTCCATCCTATTTAAGGGACCAAGAGTATTTTATCTTTGGTTGTCTAGTCCTGGAGTAAAAATTAGGCATGATTTATCAAAAACAAACACTCTGCGACTTTCTAGGTAGTAACCATGGCCCTCCATTGCTTCTCAAGACCAGGCAGGTCTTAGATGTCTTTGACCTTGACCTTAGATTGACTTTATCTTCAGAAGCCTCAGTTGAGTGGTCTGAGTAACACTAGCTGATATACCAAAGAAACCCACAAACCTGAGTGGTCTATCACAGTGCAGTCCAAGACAGGTGTTCCTGATGGGATCCCTGACCCAGGTCCCTTCCACTGTGGCCCTGACACCTTCCAAGGCTGCCATGCTGCTCTGCAAACAGCTGGCCAGAGAGAATAACAATGGAAGATTGTGCAGGGTAGGTCTGGACAGGTGAGAATGATGCCCCATCTCTCCTATTCCACTGGCCAGCCTTGGTCATGAGCCAGCCTCTATCGTCAGGTCCTGGACATTTCTCTAGCACTGGGCTCAGAAAGAACAGGAAATACTTTGGTGCACATGTGGCTTCACCTCTGCCACCCACAGAATAGCTCTGCTCCTGGGATGCCCAGACTCGGCCCGTAGCTCCTCTGTGGTGACTGACACTGATGGGTTGCTAGACCCCAGCTTGTGTCCTGCTGTTTGAAGTCTGCCAGGGGTTAGGGGCCCATTTTCTTGTCTGTTTTTCTCTCTACTGTCATGTTCACTGACCTCTTTGTATGTGTTGACCTCACGTGCCAGATTTCCCACTGGACCCCTCTTCTCTTAACCTCACCTACAGCCCTGCTGTGTGCCCACCTGCCCACCTCCTGTTCACAGGCACCAAGGCTCCAGATAACGCCTGGGTCTGCAACTGGGTGTCTGCTTACATGGCAGTTCCCTGTGCATTCACTGCTGCCCTTGCTTAGGATCGATGGGCTCTGACCAAGGAGCCTGTCACCTCCAGCCCTGATGGGATCACTGCTCAATTCTCTGTACCTCTCTGCTCCTGCCTCCTGATCTAGGCCAAGCTTTCTCCTTCAGACTCTCATGTTCCTGGCAAAACCAGCTCTCCACTGTCCTCCCCACCATGGATGCTAAATGCTTTCCTAACCTTTTGTAAACACCTGTCTTCTTTAGGACGTTGAGAAGGTCTTTTTATCTCTGTGGGTTTCACTTTTAATATATTTGTGGCTGGCAATGGCCTTTCATGTTCTTTGTCTCTTTCTCCAGCTGCCGAAGGGATTTGGAGTTTATTTTGTTCCTTGTTATTAATAAACATCCACATGGCATTTGTTATGGGCTGGGTACTATGTGCTTTACCAATATTAATGTGTGTAATTCTTAGAATCCTACACGGCAGTTCCATGTCATCTCCATGTTGAGGCCAAGACAGATTAAATACCCTGCCAGGGTCATGCAGCTGGCAGTTTCTCCCATAGAGGCCATAATATTCTCTTTTCCTTGCACCTGGCAAAAACATTTTAGAGTTAGCTCAAAAGACATTGTGTGTTAAGAGCAGAAAGGAGTTTAAAATTATATGTCTAGCTAGACGCCACTCTACAGATGCTAACACCAAGCCTGAGAAGGTGAAGGGGACTGTCCACAACCACGTGGCTGGCTGCTGGCAGACTTCAGATGTGGCATCCAGTGTTTGCCATATCCTCAGTAAGAGGCACCATGTCGGCTCTCTTGTATCGTGGTCACACATCAACCCGACAAGAGTCATTTAGCCAATATGAGAACATGCCCCGTAACTCCCATGGGTGCCCCTAATTCTGCTGACTTTCAAAAAAGATGCATTGGGAAAAGTTTTGATTTTACCACCACTCTTTGCAAAGACAGATTTGATAAGGGCTTTATGTTTACAAACCAACACTGGAAGGATTCCCACAGGTACCATGACAGGCAAAAGGAAGGAACATTGGCATGCACCCTGCCCAACACCCCAGATGAGGCTGTAGGGTCAACTGCCTACAGGTGCCTGTAGCCAGGTATAACACCAGCTTAATGACTCCCTATGACCCTGGAAATTTGGATTTCCAAAGCAAGAAAGCTTCAGTTTGTCAGCCAAAGAAGTCATGCCTTACTCCGGGATCCAGGCAAGAGTGTCGTGACTGTGGTGTGTAAATATCACCACCACAGGGTCTGAATGTGTGACTATCAAATGGCCCAAAAGTCTTGGGTTTGTCACCCTGCTGCCCTCAGGTCATACAAAAAAAGATGAGGAAAAAGCTCACGCTCCAAATAGCATGTTCCTTTCATGCACCCAAGGGTGCCATGCTCTGGCCCTGTTGCTCTCGGAAAGGAAGCTGTGCCAGGGACCCTGCCAGAAGGCCCAGGTGCTTCAGAAGATAGTGGGGCTCCTTTCCAGCCTTCCCCCTTGACCGCTACGTCAGCTCAAGGCAGCACTGACTTTCCAAAGACTCCTGAGCTCCTGGGTGGTCCAAGGCCATCTTGGCTCTTGACTTCCTGTTTCAAACACTTCTGTTTCCTGCTCATTTATCCTTAATTTTCCAGGGAGTTGTGTGAGGCTTTATAATTGATAGTTATTGTACTTAGTGTCCCATAATGCTTTTCATATTCAAAGCAGTCAGCACATATTAGCAACCACTCATAACACCCAGATTGGCCACATCAGCCTTTCCCTCCCAGCCTGGCACCTGGCTGTTGTGAGGGACTGAAGCCTGAGCTTCAGGTCAAGGCCAGCATCGTGTCACCAAGCTCAGAGGCCTGGAGGCTGGCTTCCTTCTTGTGTCACCTTTCCCTGACATCAGATCAGCTCCTGTTATAAAGCACTGCCCTTTAAACAAGACCAGTACAGTGGCCATCCCAGTAGCACAAGCTGCGCTCAGGAACCGGTGGTCCTGCCACAGGGAAATCATTGGTTTATTGTGAAGCTCATTCTTCACAGCAAGCCTGGTGACAAAGCCAAGGCTAAAGGAAAAGAGCAACTTTACTTCACAAATGGAAGTAATTTTGGATTGACACAGAGGATGTAGTGATACCCCCTGCACCTTCTATGTGCATGGGTGAGAATGAGAGGAAGAGATGGATCATGCGACAAGGGTCAGAAGTTCTAGCCACTCAAATCCACTCTGTTCAGGGTCCAGGGCCCCGGGAACCATGGCCCATGAGGGATGGGGTCACCCATCCTGGCTGAGGAGCACCAACCTCACCTAGTTGTGCTTAGGCATGACATGGAAAGGACACTGTGTGCTCTTTGATGACCAAGGGACTAGCAGAGAAGTTGATAGTGTGAAACCACATGGCCCAGTCCCCCTCACCTCCATTTTCACTCTGTGCCTGTATCTTCATGATTGTGCAGATAGTAAAGGGACCCTCGGGAGACCCCAGGGGCTGGAGATGTCACTGTGATGACATCAGCACAAACCAATCATTTTTCTCTCTGCTTAAGTTCTTGTCCTGGGTGCTCAAAATTTCCTCCAGTTAATCTTTCAGATGAGAAACTTCTTTGATCCTGTAATTTTAGGAAAATCCTACCAATGAAAACCATTGGAACTTGAAACTCACTCTCTGTGCAGGTGATAGGGAAATGTGCCGTGACTCTTCCCACAGAGGAGAGAGAGTTTTGAGCTGGGCGCAGAGCTATCTGCTGAATCTTGGGACATCTTGCTCATCCCAGCTTTTGCTGCTCATTTTAGGACTTGACCCTGTGTCCAAACTGACACCCCCCCATTCCCACCCTCCCACCCCTTCCAAAATACATATTTTGCTGAATTTCATTTAGGAAACAGGCAGGATTTATTATAGTGTGCTGTTTTGTTTTGACTATTAGTTAACCTTATTTTTACATTTTTGCTAGCATATGTAAGAGGAAAAAAAATATGTTAGTTGAACTAAAAGAAATTTGAGCCAAACTCCTCTTGACAGTTAACCTGGTTGGAGTACAGTTGATTTCTCGCCTATTCCGGAAAAGCAACCAAATGTTCCCAGTAGCTCCTTAATGCAATTACTTGATTAGAGAAAGGCATTTCATTTCCTAACCACTACAGGAATAAGCAATATAGCTGTCAATAATTTTTCAGCAGAGCTTCAGGCACAGTGGTCACCAGCCAACCACATTTTTATATGCTCATTAACGCATTTCCATCAATGCTTAAAAATTCACCTTCGCAAAGCCTGGGAGTCTTAAGGGATTTTGCCAGTAGGAGAGTGACCTTCTCCTTTGCCTACTTTCAGATTATTTTGTTGTTGAATACACAAGACATCACAGCAATTTGCCTCAACCTTCCATTTAAGTCAAATCGGGTTATATTCAGTACGCCTGCCCTACCGCTGTCCCTTGAGCTGAGAGTTAGATCCTAAAGAGAGGGAGGCCATCTCCCTTCTCATCTTTCCCAGATTTGCTCAACTTTCCTGAGTAAGTTAGCACCAGCACCATTGTGTTCTATAAGTGATAAAAAAATAATCACTTCCATTTATTAAGCATGTACCACAGGCCAGATATGGTGGTAGGCGTTTGGTTCACGGTATCTCATATTATCCTCACAACCTCTCACAGTGGTCTCTCCAAACTTTAGTGAGCATGAGAATCCCCTGGGGAGCCTTTTGAAAACAGGGACATGCAAGCTCCTCACCCACCCCAAAATCTGG
The DNA here is from genome assembly GCA_004024805.1 of Geosciurus inauris. Classification (NCBI taxonomy): domain Eukaryota; kingdom Metazoa; phylum Chordata; class Mammalia; order Rodentia; family Sciuridae; genus Geosciurus; species Geosciurus inauris. The sequence continues at coordinate 128,495 of PVHX01002440.1, forward strand.
GGGTTCAGTAGCTTATGCATGGGCACCAGTGATCTGCCACTGATGGAATGCAGCAGAACTGAGGGTATTTCTGGTGCAGGTACAGCCACACTTTGAAACCTGTACAGCCACACTTTGAAACCACTGACTAGGGAAGAGGTACAACCATGATTCGCATTTTATAGATAAAAATGTGGAGTAGAAGAGGCTAGGAAAGTCGCCCAAACCCAGAAATCAAACTGAAGTCTGGATCGTGTCAACTCCGGATTCCAAGCCCCTGGCCAAAGGTCTGCAACACTCACTCATTTCACAAGAGAGTGGCCCTGATTCTCTTTGCCAAAGAGTAATGTTGGAATCAGAGTAATAGCTGCCATTACAATAATTCCCAAGTCCCAGTGTCTTCATACAGCCAAGCCTAGTTTCCCCTGCACACAAAGGAAACTCCTCTGTAAGGACCGTCCCCTTGCAGTGACTCAGAGTCCCCTGCTCCTTCCACTTTGTACCATCTGGAATACACGACCCACGTCACACAATGGGGAGAGAGTCTGGGCAATCAGATGGGCCATTCCTGGGCCTGACCTAGAACGGGCTGGACCATGTGTCTTTACATCCCATTGAACATAAGCAAAGGGACTTCCCTTCTCCCTCCGCCTCCCACCTTAGTCAAAGAGCCTGAACTGAATCTGATGAAAGCCATTACCACTCAACTTCAGCCCAGTGGATAAAGGAGACCCACTCTTTCTGTAGCTTAAAATATCACTACTTAAGAAATGACATGTTTAAAGAAAGGAACTTGAATGTATTGTAATATCCCAAATGACACACTCCAGCTTGCCGTTTTTGCAATTTGGGTCCATAGAGTGAGGGCCATCCCTGACTGATGGTCAGTGCTTTGCTGATAGCTCCAAGGAGATCATCTCAGAAATACCAATGCCATTTGTTGCAGCAAAGTCATGGTTACTTACCCTCCACTTCTTGCCACCAGCTTCTCCTGAGTTTCCTCTTTCACTTCTTATTTTCCTCCATTCAAGGGACAGTATGCCTTTCCTGACACCCTCCTCTTGGCAGAATGGATTTCTTCTTTTTCTGGAAAGCTTCCCCACTGAATTTACATTTCCATTAGATTAAATCACATCCAGACCATAGTCCAGTGGGTTGTGGATTTGTCTTTCATAGAGACCAATAAATGTATTTTGCTCAGTTTTTCTATACTCCATCTGCAAGAAATTGCATTCAGAGATCAGGAGAAAAAAAGAGTAATGGCTTAAACAAGGTAAAATCTTATTCCTTTCATTTGGTAATTCCAGATGTAAGTAGCCTGATCTGACAGTCCTATGATGCCATCGGAGATCTAGGCTCCTTCAATCTTTTGTAGCTTAATCCTTGGCTACCATTCACAAGGATGCCTCATAACCAAGGATGGCTGTCAAAGCTCCAGACATCGTGTCTACATTCTAGCCAAAGGGGCAAGAAAGACAAAATAGCCCTTAAAGGAGCTCTTTAAAGAATTGCATCCAAAATGTATTCACAGGACTGCCCAGCTACACAAAAAGATGGGAAATGGCATTTTTTCCTAAGTACCCTGTGGCTCCCAATGAAATTGGGATTCTATTTCTAAAAAAGGGGGCAGGGAATGGATACAGGGTATCACACAGAATTTGCACAGACTCTCACCAAAGTTTATTGGATTGAATTTAATTCAGTTGGACTGCATAAAAATGCTGCAAAATATACTTTAAAAAAGTCCAAAAGCATTCTCTTTAGTTGAGCTGTCCGTGTAAACATGACTTAGGTTGGTGTTTTGTGAATTTCAGATTTGACAGTGGCAATGGTGATGACTTTGTACCTCGGCTAGAAGGACAGACCAATTACAGAAGAAGTTCTTCACTCTTCCGTAGACAGATGCATAGTTAAAAGCCAGTCAGATCCGTCACAAACTGTGCGACTCAGCTCCAATTATGTAACCTCACTGAGACTCTGGACTATAACTGGAGATAAAGAAACTAACCTCATGGTGTGAGGAAGTGATTAATGGGGAAGGACTGTAGACAGCCCACATATGTGAAATTATGTGAAAGACCAGCCTAACACCAGGCCCAGTGTGGTCAGGAAATAGTACTTGTGATTAGAAATGAGAAGGGCGAGGAATGGCCCTTCGGACATATTAAACCTCCAAACCTCAGTTTCTTTTTCTGTAAAAAGAGGACATTGGTTTTTACTTTCCAAAGTGATAAGGGCAATTTGAATCACTGACTCAAAACAATGTTACAAGAAAATTATAGGAGTCATAAGGCAGTTGCAAGCTTACAATGAATTTGTTCCTTCAGGTGGCAGGTACTGACTCTCTGATCCATGTATGAACCAGAAGGCACTCAGCATAATGACAACCAATTTCATGCACTTTTTTTTTAATGCTCCTATTCAAGATGCATGCCTATAATCCCAGAGGCTTAGGAGGCCGAGACAGGAGAATGGCAAGTTCAAGGCCAGCCTCAGCAACTTAGTGGAACCATCAGCAACTTAGTAAGACCCTATCTCAAAATAAAAAATTTTTAAAAAATGCTATTCAAAAGAATTGCAATTTATTAGAAAGAAAAAAGAAATTCCAGGCAGGGCCTCAGATTTAAGTGGCAAGGGACACTTTATTGAGATTTCCTCTTTTCCTCTTCCTGGCTTTTAGAACTCATTGTAGTGTGGCTTCAACAAATCTGAGCCACTCGGGGTGAACTACCCTTTGGCTAATAAATGGATGAAGAATTCCTGCCTTTCAGGAGATCCTAACACTTGGTAACACTGTCAAAGGTAAATACCTTGTCACTTGGTTTTCAGAGGCTGTAGACAAATTGCTGCTAATGCCTTCTCTAACGAACTTCATGATGAGCTATTAGGGAGCAGAGCCGGCTGGCAGCACTGTAATCATTGACTAATGTCGATATGGTCTTTATCAACAGAAGTTTCATTATATTCTCTGGGATTCTGCAGGATGCTGTGCTTCCCCCGAATGATGCTAGAAGTTAGACACCTGTGGGGAATAGAGTGGGGAGTATTGGAGGCCACTCATTGGTACTCTACCTGCCACAGATATCCTAAGACATGCAACTAAATCATCATGTAATCATATGCATAATTAATTACTACTTAAGCTGTCCCTATAAGGGCTTGAAGCTTCTTGCTTATTGGCTGGTCTTATTAATCATACCTTAGATATACAGAACAAAATTGCTTTCCAATTTATCCTCAATGCAACTTCTTTCTCATAAGCTCTGTTATCATATACTTTGGAAAATAAAATCTTAGTTAAAAATAAAATATTTTTCAGCATTATTAAACATCCCTTGAAGCAATGAAGTGCTGAGACCTTGGCAGTCATTTCACTTGAGACAGACCACCTCCTTCATAAACCGAGAGGCTCAGACACATGATGATAATGTTTGTTTAGCTTTGGGCATTTATAAGGTACTGTAGCAATCGTTTAATTCCATCTTGGGTTGCTAAAAGATTTCTAAGGCCTCTTGGTATTATCGAATTCTAGGACCCTGGGTTGTCAGTGCAACTGTGATTCTGTAGTTCTGAGGATAAGAAGCCAACACAGCTGTCGTCTATGCTATGCCGGTCCGTTCAGGGGGACACTCAAATTGGTTTCCCTGGAGGAGCAATAGACTCCTGGAGGAAGGCCTGGTGCATTTTTCCTCTGTTTTCCCAGGGGATTATGGTTTGGTTGGCCAAAGATGAAGGGTGGGATTGAGATGCCCACTTTTCACTCTGCCAGGACTGTGCCAGGGTAAAAGTTAGGACGGGCCTTATAGGCTTTTCCTTACTGGCCAGGGTATGGTGCCCACCTGGGTCTCTGGCGTTGGGCTACCTTCGTGGTTCTGCTTCATGGCCAAGCATACCTGGGGAAGCCTGTGTGCTAAACAAAGTCCTCTTTCCTCCTCCAAGTGCTAGTTGACCTTTTCAAAGTGCCCCCTCAACCATTTCCTGGCCAAAGCATTGAACCCAGCCAGGTCGGAGTGCTTTTTCCAACACTGAAATTTACATCTCTGCTTTTTTATGGTGGAAAATGTATGCCTTTTTTTTAACAACAAAAAAAAAACATGATAAATAATCTGCTTTACAGAAATTTACTGTAAATTAAATTCAATAAGACAGAAATTAGCAGTTGAAAATCCCACCACTAGTTAAATTCCCCAGCGAACCCCAAAACTGGGCTAGTGGAAATATCTAAACTGATTGCTACACAGATGTGGGTAGTTTAACACAAAAGACTCTGGTGTGTCATTTAGCTCATTCCCTTTCTTTTAGGTCAGACTTCGCTAAAACATCACAAACATCTGTTTATTCCTTCCTTGCAATTCTACAAACAAGCCCAGTTGAGTTGTTTGGGGACAAGGCAGAAGTAACATAAACAAATGAACATCTCCAGGCCAGAAACTGCAGTTGCCTTGTCTCAGCACTGCCGAGACAAGCCGGGACTGGGCCTGTCTGTCACTCCAGCAGCCTGGGGAGCCCTGACCTCATCAAATAGCCATTCCCAAATCAGGGAGGCACTGATCAAAATAGCCAGGATGCAACCTCATCCCCATCCCTAGTCAGATGCCAAAGCAGATGCCTGTGCTCCTACTGCAGGCCTGGGTCCCCTGAGATGCGTTAATTCTCTCCTGCAAGGGCTCTGGGCTAGCCAGGAGGTCAGGTGAGGTCCACATTGTCAGTTGCTGGCTATTAGGGAAGAGGCTTTTTCTTTTCTTTCTCTTTCTTTCTTTCTTTCTTTCTTTCTTTCTTTCTTTCTTTCTTTCTTTCTTTCTTTCTTTTGTAGTAGGGATTGAACCCAGGGGTGCTTAACTACTGAGCTACATCCCCAGCCTTTTGTATATTTTATTTAGAGACAGGGTCTTACTGAGTTGCTTAGGGCCACACTAAGTGGCTGAGGCTGGCTTTGAACTCACGATCAGCCTCCTGAGCTGTTGGGATCACAGACGTGTGCCATGGCACCCAGCTGGAAGAGGTTGTTGTTTTGCTTTTTAGCCTCTGTACTTTATATGAAAAATTGAATTTTTTTAAAAAAATTACCATTTTAAATGTAGAGCTGAAATACCAATCTACATTTCAAAATTGAAATATTTCTTTATAACCGATGTCTAGGTGAGGGCGAGGCTGCTGAGGAGAAGGGCATTAGGAAACAGCACACTGGAAAAGTCACCATGGGAGAGATGATCGAGGTTGGGGTCTCAGGCTATGGTGTGAACCATGGCGGTGACAGGTGGCATGTCCTCATAAGCAGGGCTCAGAGGTCCACCACTGCTTCCTCAGAGCATGACAGTGACTTTCCAAACGTTAGCCAAGGACCTCCAGAACTCTGTGGAGATCTCAGGGAACACTTCCAGGAAAGCTTGGAACCTAAGAGTGAGTCTGTGGATAATGTAACTGTGAAGTCCCTTCAGAATGTGCCCAGGCCTCTGAGGGAGCACAGGAAGAAAAACACAGACTTGTGTGAAGAAAAAAAAAAAAAGTTGTTTGTATCATTTACCACAATAGATAGGGCTTCTGTGAAAAGGGTTCATACTACCAGAAAAATCACTGTGGTTCCCTGTCACACATGGGACACCTTTGTGAGCACACCAGGAAAAAAAAAAATACTGACCAAAAAGAAAAAGAATAAATAAGACACAATCTACCTTGTTATGGTGATTTCACTTTCAGAAAATAAATGAAGTTTTAGTGCAATGATTTGTATTTACATAAATAATGTTTGAGGTTGTTCAGTCATTTATGTCATTTGTGTGACAGAGTGTGAGTGGTGTCTTTATTCTAAAAGTTGCTCTACCTAGAAGCCCTGTAGAAAGTCATAATTCGAGCATCAGTTTGACAAAGAGATTCGTGTTCATATGGGACACCTGTATAGTTCACTGACATGTCTGAGAGACGATGGCCAAAGGAATCTGAAATGCCATCCTTCAAGATTTATTCAATCAATACTTATTAAACTTCAGGCTAGGAGCTAAAGGCTAATGGGCTGGGGGCTAACATATGCAATGGGAGGATAAGCAAAGGGCTCACATGCTGGGCTCCTTGTTGGATACTATCATGAGAAATGAAATTCAGTTTCTAGGCTCGGAAGACTTATAATCCATGTGGCAAGATGACCCACGTAAAACCAGGTAGCGCAATCATTGAGCCAACTGAGGCCCAGATATGGTGCCATATCTGGTCAGGAGAGGAAGAGAGCATTAATGACCATGCATTAAATCAAAAGGAGGTGGCCTTTGAGGTGGTCTTTAAAGAATAAGCTGGCCTGGAAGAGTCAAGAAGTAGCCGGTGAAGGACCCCGGGAGGGCGGGGGCAAAGGGAAACAGGTGGATGTTCTGGAAGGTGGAAGTACTGGCCTTTTCTCTGAAGTCAGACGATATGTGAAGCCCACCTGGGGAGTCCTGTGGGGCTCACCAGTCCGTTTGTGGTGAGCAGCTAAGGCTGGAGACAGAATTGTCACAGCTCAGACCCATTTGTGACCACCCCAGGTGTGTGTATCAGCCAAGCCTGGCCCAGGAGGCTCTGTGCATGCAGCTCACAGAGCTGCGCCCTCTGATAAGCAGGGCTGTGCCTTCAGCAGTCGCTTCCTCCCTTGGGATGTCCACGGTGCCTTGCCATATGGAGGAGATCCTACCAATCTTTTTCTCTGTGGTGTATCAATCAAGCCAAACTGTGAGGACACGCAGAGCCATACTGTAACTTCCCAAAAGGCCACAAAAAGGGGAAAGCTTTGTGGAGAGCATGACACCAAAACTTGGGACTCCGAGGATGATGGTGACAGATACAAGTACAGGAGAACCTTCCACACAGCTGGAAGGACACTGGGGGCGGGGGCAGAGAGGGCAATGTGCCCTGTGAATGGAAACTACCCCCATGGCCATGAGGTATGAAGGATCGTTGTGATGTGTTCAAGGAAGAGCGGAAGAAAAGGGTAAAATGCAAATTTGGGGATCAAATTCAAGGAGGTGTTTTGGAAGAGAAAAGTGTCACAGTGCTATCTTTCTTTGGAAAGACTAGCCTGAGACCTTGTGAGACACGAACTGGAGAGAGGGGAGAGACCAGATCATAGAGGAGAAGGTGGCAGGACAAGCCACAAGGTGGCATGATGACCGAGATGGCAAGTTCAGAAGCGACAGTATTAGATAGTCAACTGAGACTGGAGAACAGGATGCCCTGTCCCAAACCAGAAAACCAGGAAGGGAAGGTCCCTAGGGAGAGGGAGTCCATGAGTTTGAGGGACGTGTGGAATTCTAAGACTGATCAAGAGACGCGTTGTTCAGCTAATGAACAGAGTCTGTAGGCTGGAGTTCAAGGAGAAGCCAGGTCTGGGGGAGGGGTGTTGATGGTCACGGAAAGGGGTACAGCAAGTGAGGCCCAGGATATACGCAACTCTGCAAGAAAGGGTCACACAAAGAGAAGAAAAATCGGTCAGGGTTCCATGCTCAGGGGACAGAAGCAAAGAAAAGGAAGGGACAATCAGAAGAGGAGGAGTCCTAGGCTACTACCATGTCCGGGTGCCACCAAGGGCAGAGAGCATTTTGGGGAGGGTGTTGTCAAGGGTGTTGCAGAGAAATCTGGAAGGGAAGAAGTGAATCAGCAACGCCTGACACGGGTGACATTTGAAAAAGCAATTTCAGGAAAGCGGGGTGGGTAGAAAATAGGCCTGAGGCTGACGAGGGAGAGGATGGTGAAACTTGAGGTGGAAGGTGGGGGCACTCTTGTGGGGCGTGTGGCCGAGAAGTGGGTAAGAAAAACCACTTTCAAAAGGGGGAGGTGCCAAGGTCACAGAAGGTGGCTTTTATGCCCAGGAGCAAGAGCACAGTGACATGGGTCTCCATGCCTCTGGGAGATGGCAGAACTGTCTTGTGCTTGAAAAAGCCAAAGTTCAGGATGCCTTTGTCTGTATTTCATATAACGTGATGTTGCAGTCTGTCCAAAACTGTAGGTGTATACATATCATAACTGACATCCATGAATGGCTGGCATGTAGAAGATGCTCAGCAAATGCTTCTGAGAGGTTACATGTCTTGATACTAGCTATAGTGGCATGCCTGCTCTCGATGAAACGATTTATTTAACTGGACTCATGGTAATCTTAGATGTCAGAAAGATAATTTGGAAAGTAACACAGAAAACAAAAGAATAAACTTGAATGCAACATAGACAACCCCGACTTAATGATCCTTCACTCAAGATGGTGTGAATTTTGAGCTTCAATCTTTTCCTGGGCTAGGGACATGTGATACAATCCTGTTCCACGAATCCGGGTGACATCAGTGAGCCTCTGCTCCCAGTGGCGTTGCTAGGCTAAGATGTTGGGAGGTTTGTTGTATGTGATGCATTTTTTACTTACAATATTTGATTTACAATAGTTGACTGTTGACTGATGGATGGACATTAGCCAAAGAATATATTAGAGTTACAAGTTTATTCTCAGATGCTCACCACTGGAATTACTGAAAATAAAATAATTCCCTTTCTTTTAATTTTCCCTTAACAATTCCGATGGCTGGTGTATTTTTCAGCCTCATCAGTCTAGACCCAACTTCCCCCAGTTCACCCATTCACACTACAGCATTTGCCTTCAACCCTAAGAGGAGACAGACCGTCTCCTCCCTCCACAGATTGCATTTGAACTGTGAGAGCCAACTTTGCCAAATAACATTCCAGCTAGACACGCTCACATCAGGCCACATACCTAAAGCAATACAATGTTCAACCACATATTTCATGTGCTGGCAGGCTTGTGCACACAGATAGTAACCAATGAAGAACACAGTCTTTGCCTAACACTCAAAAGAATGGCTAAACAAAAGAATTATCACACGATCTGAGTCCACATAACTTTATTCTGATTCCTATGCAATCAGGATTTTTTTGTTCAAAGAGTGGGAAACTCAAAGAATAAGAAAACTGTTGGGGTCTGTACTAAGGACATGAAATGATTTCCTAAATCTCCTTTTCTTTCTTCCTACACTACTATAACAGAAAAAAAGAAAAAAAAAAGATTTAGAGGAAAGAGAAAGGGCCCTACATGAGCAAGTTCTCTAGTTAGGAAGATCTTCCCATACCTGCCACCAACACTACCCCTGTCTGGTGACTATAAAGTGAACTTATGTGCTTTAATCATGCTTATATGCAAAGGATTTGAGAGGCTTCCTCATTTTCTCCTCCCCCAGTTTTATAAGACCCAATTGTCAATGGACAGGTAAATTGATATGTAATTTTTACGTGAGTACATTAGAGCAAGCCCATAGTTACAATCTTATAAATCCCCAAGCTTCTTTGAGAAAATGTCAACATAAATAACATGTAGGAGGCCAAGCATAGGGTGCATGCCTGTGATCCCAGCAGCTTTGGAGGCTGAGGTAGGAGGATCGTGAGTTCAAAGCCAGCCTCAGCAACTTAGGGAAGCCCTAAGCAATTCAGGGAGGCCCTGTCTCAAATCAAAATATAAGAAAGGGCTGGGGAATGTGGCTTAGTGGTTAGGTGCCCCTGGGTTCAATCCCCAGTACCAAAAATAAATAAATAACATGTAGGAGATCATTGGTCTAATCATTGAATCAAGACCACAGTCACATTAGTGCTCTGTAATGACTTCTCTCTTTTGTATTAAATAAAACGGCTTTTGATGAGTTGGTCCTTTTATCCTTCTTTGGTGTAACAAGTGGAAAACTGGAAATTCATGTGAATTCTTTCACCAAAAAGATGGCATTCCTACATGTTTAAGCTGTAGGAATCCTGGCTTTAGTTACTGTGCATGAGGTTGGGCCTCGGGTCCATGGCGTGGCTCTTGCTGGGGGCTGGATGGGGGCATCACATCTGGTAAAGTCAGTGAGGGAACATCCTCAAAACAGGTCCATTTCTGTTTTTAGTTCCTGAGCAGTTCTTTGTATTTTTCCGCAAAGTGTAAAAAAAACATGGTCATTAAACCGAGTCAGAGTGAAATTAGCTTATTTTCTCTAAGACATTTGTGGTTCTTGTCTTCCGAAAGGGATCCTGATGACATGATTGATTGTCCCCTATGGACCGTTCCATATATCCCAATCACTTGGAGGTGCACGATGTGTGGATAGGGGTGGAAGGGGCAGGTGTTAACGGCTGACATGGCATTCTTGCAGCAGTGAGCCTGAGGCGGGGAGGCATCCTGGCAGCTGGACAGAGCTCCCAGGTCCATAGTTGATGGGGTCGTGTGGTAGGCACGGAGGAGGAAACTTTCCTTCAGCCTGACCCGGGCCTTCGAGCCTGCTCACCGTCTTGCTGCTTCACATCAGCAGCACGAAGTTGTGCTGAATGCAGACCGGTGTGATCCGCTACCCACATAGACACATGGTCGCCCACCAGACGGGCATCTGGAGTCATCTCACTCCTGGAAAGAGTCCATTAGTCCTGCTAATTGTCCTTACCACTCTGCCTTCAAAATCCCTGCTCTCTCTCCCAGGTGGCTGCAAAGGACCTCTTGTTTTCAATCTGTGTCCAATCCTGGCATTTAATGCCATTTGTGCTCATCAGACTAATGGAAATATCAATTAAGCACAATCAAGACGTGCTCTTAGAGCCATAATGGACACTTGTACCTGAACTGGGAGCACAGGGAAGGAAGGCGGGTGCTCCTCTAGGCATCTGGAGAGTGTCAAGTGACTAGGAAACCTTACTGAGGGCCGATAATGTGGAAGTATTTGTGCAATCACATGCAGACCCTCACCAGAGACAGTTATCATGGGCAGGTAAGTTAATATGTAATTTTCACTTGAGCACATCAGAGTATGTCCAAATTCTCTGAATTGGTAAGGTGCAATATAAACTACCTGTGGAAGATCACCTGGCCTCCTAATTGAACCAACACAGGGACTTACTCCCACGTTCTGTCCCCGTGAGTACCGAGGTCCACCCTAGTCCAGGCAGGGCACTCTGGGAATTATTTCCAAACACCCCATTAACCTAACATCTCTGGCATTTGAATCTCACTAATTGAATCCTGAATTGGATGAGGATGGTGGGAGGAGACTCACAAATTCAAAGGTAATTTTCCTTCATTGTTTTCCTTGAGGAATCAGGTCATATTTTGCATGGTTGTAAGGCCCTTCCAAAAGAAAAGCAGCAGTTTAAGGAGTTTTCTGCATTACTGAGATGAAGGAAGCTTCAAGCTTTAACATGTTGCATATGTCTCTCATTAAGTAATCCTCTAAACTTAAAAAAAAAAGGAAGAAAGAGAAATCATCTATAGCTGAACATCAAACAATAAAGCTATTTTTAGCCTTCCATACCATTAAGAAATTAGATTCCATACATTCATCTTCCAATTATCTGGCTTCAGTAATGTGACCTTGGAAAAGATAGCGGTGGGTAGAGGCACATTTTCTGCAGTGTCGAGGGACTGACATTTAAGAGAGCTCTTTAGCAAGAGTCTGAATGTGTCATAAAAGAGAAAATGAGGACTTTGAAAGGCTGGCTATAGGTTATGTTAGCAATCACAAAGCCAAGCATATTACTCTGGACCTGTGCTTGGGTCGGTCTTTGTGTCTCCTATTGGGACTGTGGTGGAGTCAGAGGCCAAGCTTGGGGTGGCTTGAACTGGGCACAGAGCTAAAGCCATATGTGAGAGTAGATGGCTGTTCCTAGGGAACAGCAAGTGAATTTTATTCGGGAGGAGCTCCAGGAGCTGCTACAGGAACAGAGAGGCTGGAATTTCAGGAGAGGTGGAGGCAGACCCCATACAGTGTCTTAGAGTGCAATGAGCACTGGCAGAAAACCACAAGCTCCAACTCCTACCAAAGGCATCTCCACAGCCAGCCTCAACGTCCTCCATCAAAGAGTGCCTACTGTGCTCATCTGCACTTATTCCTCTTATCCTCAAAAAGGGGGAGGTAGAAAAAAAAATACATTGTAGAGCACTGCCAGAAGAGAATAGAAGGCTAGTGGTAGAGGATCCACGGTTGCAGGTCATGAATATCATTATATAGGCTTCATGTGGAAATAGTACCAAGCGGGAAACTGGCCCAGGTCTCACTCCTCATCAGTTACAGAACCAGGAGGAAGAAATAGGCCTCAATTCCCAACTCAGAGATCTTTCTCTCACACCATGTTGGTTTAGACCACTATCTTGTGAACAGATCTGACTCTCCCAGGGGTATAACAGTTCCATCCTTGAGCCTTTGCCATTCTTGTCTGGGGACAACACTCCCGCTTCCAAGACACAGAAGACTAAAGGAAGCCTGACCAAGTCTTGGACAACAGGATGAATAATTGTCACAATTAAAGCCTTGTCCAAAGGATAATTTAGCTGTTCATACATTGATCAGACAGTTGAGGCTAGAGAGAATGACTCTCTGCCCAGACCTTTAGAATACAGAGACCTAAAGGAGGACCATCCCAGGCTCCTCAGAGAAGTAGAAGCTGCAATCCTCCCGTGCAATGACAGGATCAGACATTTTCAGTTCCCTCTGCTGATGTTTCAAGAGTCATTACTGTGTCATCGCTCCCCTCAAGGAGGCAACCAAGGCCTGAATTTATTTAATTTCAAACTGAAGAGGGCAAATATGTTTTGGAAAAGCCAGAAACACAAATTAAAGGTTTCCAAACCCAGTGAAGGAGACGCCTACTATTATCACCCTTTAAAGCACCAGAAAGTTCCTACACTCCCTTATAAAAGTTCTAGGTAAAGCATCCCTGTACTTCTCCGGGGACCAGAATAGTTCAAGGTGAAGTGAAACTAGTTAACAGTAGACTTCTGAAAATCTCATATACCTCTTGCTCCTAGAAAAAAACTAAGTGTGGTAACTTTATGCCTTCCCTCAGCTCTGATTTAGCATTTAAAAATCCACTGGATGCAAACGCATTTTTTGTGTCTCCAAGTTAGAGTATAAATATGAATAAAGGTGTTCCCCTGTCCTCACACATAGGAACATGGGCTTTGCACTAACAAAGAACCGATTTTAAAAATCATGAGAGGGAACATTCCTGCAGTGCGTTGTTTAGTATTTTCTGTGTGTTTAGAACTTGGCTTGAGAAATTCTAGATTTTGATGACTAACATAAAACGCATTTATCCAAGACACTAAGGCTCTAATGAATACTTACCACTTGGTAGACCACATGCAATCCTTTACTTATGGTCCAAGAATTCTGGGCTGGGGTTCATGTGGAAACTGCCATTATTAATTTGCCTCATAAATCATTAATGTTTCACCATCCCTTTGGCAGCTGCCTTTTCACAAGATTCTCAATAGCCACCTTCTGGCTTCATTTCTCAACTCAACCACCCATTGGACATGCAAAGCAAAAGCAGATGAAATTGTCTGCATACCAGAAGAAGCTAATGCTATTTTATTTTTACACTGAAAAGAATCCAGAAAAGTTAACAAGGTTGAATTGCTTTAGTCTCCTTATTGCAGATCATAATACGGGTGGTGGCTGTTGATTTCCCTTTAAATTAAAAACAAAAGAAAATATGAAAGGGAGAGGCATACTTGGTTATATGTTGCACAATTTTGGGGCTAGTCTGAAAGGTCTAGTCAGGGAGGAAGAAAAATTTAAAAATAAATAAAATAAAACCTGGAAGCAAACTGATCCAAAGATCATAAAATTTGAAATGTTTTCTAGACCACTCATGCAGGAACTGATTGGAGTCTAGTATCCTCATTAGCAAATGCAGATCTGCTTCCACAGGCTATTGCTTTTGCTGATGTGCTTAGACCACCCACCCACCCAGGGAGAAAACTTTAGGCATCCTCTAGTTAGCCCGTGTTATGGGGTGGGAGGATTCCTGATGCTTTTGTTCCAAAGTTTCCTGAAGGCTGAACCCCAAGGGCCCACTAGTGCTTGTTGAAGATACTCAAGACTGAGACTAGGGGGCTTCTGTTTCTCCTCTCATTCTGACCTGGCTGGAGTACTTTGGTTTGCAAGCATGTTCTCTCTCACGTTTTCTACTGAGAGAATAGTCTTGCTACATATACCACATGATCATTCTTCTCCAATAGAAGGAATGCAAAGTGTATTTTTATTTTTGGTACCAGGGATTGAACTCAGGGGTACTCGACCACTGAGCCACATCCCCAGCCCTATTTTGTGTTATATGTAGAGACAGGGTCTCACTGAGTTGCTGAGCGCCTTGCCGTTGCTGAGGCTGGCTTTGAACTCGTGATTATCCTGTCTCACCTCCCAAAGTGCTGGGATTTCAGGCGTGCACCACCGCGTCCAGCTGCAAAGTGTATTTTAGCAGTAGATAAGAACATTGAAGAATAATATAAAAGCAACCGGACTCCTTCAACAACAATTAGCAGTGGAACGAATGTAGCCACTTAGGCTTTGGAAATAGTATTTGTTTACCTGATGCTGCTGTCTACAGAAGTAGCTATAGAATAAGAAACTGTATCTGTTGAACCCAGCTACATACTACAACATGTTTCTTAAATTGTTTTGTGCACTGAGATAATGTTTTCTTTTACTTTCTTTCTTTTCTTTTTTTAAAGGAAAACCCATCACTTGGCCCATTAGTATTCTCTAATACAGAAAGCACCTAAGGGTTCTAACAGCCATTTGTCAAATGCTTTGCTTATAAATTTCTTCTATAAAAATTTTAAGAAGAAAACACTTAAAATATGAAATTTTCCTGCATATGAACTGAGTCCAGAAAAGCCGTGGCCAATACGAGTTCTACTTAGAATGTTTTCTGCTGGTGGGAAACTTAAGTCCCTTCGGTGCTAACACTGCCAGATAACAACAAAACAAGCATTCGCTTTACAATTAGAATGTTCTTAGAAGCCTGTCTGACTGAACGTTAGCATCAGAAGGTAGTTCTTTCTGAGCAGGCAAAGACATAACGAGGGATTGTTGTAAATGTTAATATCAAGCCCAAAAAAGTGTTGAGAAGAAAGAATGACATTTGTTTTTTTAGAAATTTTAATGAGGGGCCAGTTTTTCATCCTTATTCTTAAACAATATGTGTCTGCACTTGCACAGATATGGCTTCTGGCAGGTCAGAAAGATACCCACATATAAGAAAGCATTAATTTCCCAGAATAAAAAAAGAACAGAAAGGAAATTCAGAGGACCTAGGTAATCCAGTTTGTCTCATTGGACTGTGTGCAAAATCTTAGACTAAGGAAATCCAAGTTTAAGAGAAGAAATCATTCTAAACTCTTCATTCTAATGAGAACTAAGAGAACTCTAAATTAGAACCTGGAGTAGTTTGGGTAAATATTAAGTTCTGAGAGAGGATTTGCTAGCTTTTTGTTTTGATGGAGATGACTCCTCAGTGAAAAACGACAAAGACACCAACTTCAGCAATCCTGCAAATGCACACCTAATACCGCTTCAGAAGAACTCATGTAGGATTCACAAAGGCACTTCATGTCAACCTCTCTGTGGCATCACAGAGAATGTTCACTGTGGATAGTGTATATAACTTATAACTTATTAATTGCTCCTGTTAACCAAAATGCAAACTTGAGAAGCCATACACTGTACTAAGAGACATGGCACATAGTACCGTGTGCATGAGAAATGCAGGCCGCCTGTACAATAAAAGCCCTTGACAGCTCATGTGATAAGATTTGGCATTTGGGGGAAAAGCAATTAAAAGAAAAGGCATTAAGCTTCTCTTCTCATTTCTAAGGGGCACAGGGACCTTTTGGGTTACTATTAAATCCATGAGTCAAAGAAAATCCAAATTTTTAAAAATGGAGACTTGACCTCGTCTAGCATCTTCTGTCGGAAGTTTCAGAAAAGACAGGTGGAAAGTAAGATAACTGAGTCAGAGTGGATATTTTCTCTTCCTGCACCCAGGGAACAGAAGTATTTTTTCTTTTTATTCACTAGGAAATTTCATCACCTGATAGAATCAGTTATGACAAGAAAAAATTAACACAAAATCCCACATTGAGCATTGAAAGTTTTCTGATTCAATTTTTCAGATTTTTTTTCCAACTGAAGAAAACCATTCTTTGAATATTTAGAGTGATCTCAAATAAAAAGTGACCAAATATGAGGTAATCTCTCAAGGTGTTTGCTGGTTATCTAATTCATTATTAATTTGAGCCTTGCAAAGAAGATGAAATGTGGAAACAGCAAGAGTTGAGCCAGGCGTGGTGATGTAGCTCTGGAGACTAAGGCAGGAAGATCACAAGTTCAAGGCCAGCCTGGGCAACTTGTGAGATCCTGTTTCAAAATAAAAAAATAAAAAGTTCTGGGGATATAGCTCAGAGTAAAGTGCCCCCAGGTCCAATCCCCAGTATGGGGGGGGCGGAGAAAGAAAGAATAGAAAAGAGAGTGGATTAAGTTATTGGATTATCCCAGAGCCTGTGAATCACAGAGGAGCTCCAGCTCAACAATACATTATTGTACTTCTCTTGGCCAAGAGCCACAATGTCACAATGGCACATTACCAGGTCCATCTGTGTTTTTAAAATATTACAGTAACAACAACAATAATAATAGCTATAATTGTTTGAGTATTAAGAAAATACTGCATTAAAGAAAGAATGTTGCATTAGTCAGTCCTGCAGAATAAATGATAACCTGGCCTTTGATTCAATGAGTCTTTATTAGGTGGTGAAGATTGGACCCGTGTGTGCACAATCTCACATGCTCCAGGGCAGGCTCCGTCGGAGACGCGGCACACCTAGGTCAGTGGTACAATAGGATCCTTTGTCTCTCTCTGTTCTGTACAGAATTTTTGGAATATTTTTTTAAAACCAAACAAAGAATCATTTTCAGTTTTTAAATCAAATTTGCCCCTTTTCCCACTACAGTACCATAAATAGTAGTCTGGATAGGAAGGAAAAAAATAGCTCTTCTCAACTGGCAAGTATTTACAGAGAAATTACAGTAGATATAATATGTTTTGTACAAAACAGAGGCTAATGCTCCAGACCTGAAGACCTAGTGCTTACTTTGTACTGGCCTGGTAATTATTAGCAGACAGTGTGCACTAACAGGGCCTGCTGGCTAGGACCCTCCAAAGCCTTCAATCTGTCAATATTTCTGAGCGCACTGGGATTGCTTTGTCCACACCAGCGATCATACAGTTTCATCTCCGCACAGTGAGAGACAAAATACCACACCTGTGCCCGACTTGTATCTCCACACAGTTAGCAGCTTTTTATCACAGAAACTTCTACCAGGATGCCCGTCCTGTTCCCATTTAAATTCGCAAACATCTGTTCCACAGGAGATGAGTTAGCTACCAAGCACTACTGTTAGATTTCTCGCCAGAAAGTCTCATTCCTTCATGTGGTTTCTGTTTTCTTCTTTAAACAGTTAATTATGTTTTATTCTTTCTTCTATAAAAGCTAAATTTAGCCAAGTTTTATACTAATTCAAAACATTTTCTGGAAATGACAGCGAGCTATTGTTTAAAAAAAAAACAGAGAGGCTAAATTCTAAACGGTTGTCACACATGAGTTTGAGGGCTGGGGGGATGATCATGTGGCTAGTGTCTTGAAGTCTCAAATTTTATTTGATGTATGTGGACAAATATCGCTGGAGTCGTAAATCAATTCACACTTGCTGCTCATATGTGCTTTGTGATCCGGAAGGGGGCCGCTGGGAGGGCAGGGCAGACTCCCGGCTTCTCAATCGCCCCCCCATGTGATTCCCTTCTTAGTGTGGATGGAAAGTAAACTCTGAATTGTGCCACTGGCCGTAGCAAAGCATAGTCATGGGCTGTGTAGAAACACGGGCAAACCCACTGCATATACCAATCACACCGGCCTACTCTGCTGTTTATGGAAGCATCTATTATGTTTGCTTTCTGAGTTTTATTCAAAACATGGATATATAAAGGAGGGAGACTGCAGCTCTACTGGACATGCTCTCTCCCTGGGATTTTCACCTTGGAGTGATTTTACCCCACAGGACATTTGCCAATGTCTAGAGACATTTTAGGATGTGACACCAGGAGTAAGGGATGCTGCTGGCCTCTAGTAAGCAGAAGTCAGGGATGTATATTCAGCTTCCTACAATATAGAGTAAAACGCTCCACAACAAAGATGTATCTGGCCTACCTTGTTTATTGAGGCCTGGTTCAATTATTATGATCACTCATATCAATCAATTATTGCCACAAACATTAAAATCCCTGCACCTAGCATGCTGGTGAAGGTATTCAAATAATATTTAGTCATTACTTCATTTATCTTCCCCAACCTTCCACAGCACATATGTTAATGAAGGGCATTACCCATATAACAATGAAGAAAACCAGCGCTCAACTCATGTGACATTTGAACATCAGAGGCAGCATTTAAACCCAATCTGGTCCACTCCACCTCAGTTAGGAATCCCCAGATCTCCTGGCCGCAGAAAGTCCTGGCCGTGGAAGGAGAGCCCATGGCTGCACGATCCACATCTTGGTGCTTTTCGTGGTCCTCATCCAGTAGGATCAGTTACCATGTGGGCGACATGTTACTTTCATTATAGAAGTCTACTTTGGTTTCCTCTCTAATCCTCTTATATTAATTTCGCTCTTTTAAAAAAAAAATGTCATTGGGTTAAGAATTTATTAAGTGGAAAGAGATCACATTTTGAACCAACAAATATAGAATGAAGATAGAATGAAAGGGAAGGCAAAGAAAGATAATAGGGGGAGAAAGAAAAGTCCTAATAAAAGGGAAAGAGGAAAAAAATTGAAGGATATGCCTGTTGTTTCCTGAAGGGCAGCTGAAAGTCTTCAACTGGTGAGTCCTTGTGGACCCCCCAGCCACCTGCCCACTCTCTGCCCAACTCCCACCCCTGCTGTCGCCCTCTTCCCTGATTCACATCACATGGCCTTCTTCTAAAAGAGTCAAAATCCATCAGAGTGTTCATCCCATGATCTCATCACAGACTTCTCTGTCCCTGCCAGACCTGAGGGACCAGGGCCCACCAAGATGGCCCCACACCTTTGGTTTCCACTTCTCTCTCATAGTTTTCCTTCCCCCTAAAACACAGCATGTGAGCCAGCCTGTGTACCCACATCCAAGGCCATGTTTCCCACATCTGCCAGATACGGCAGACTGGACCAGTGTTTGAGTGGCAGGTTGAGCGTGCCGTGAACATACAAGTCAAACCTAAGTTAGTCTGGTCTTCTTGGCTAAGCTCTCTCAGGCTGGTCAGCCAGCCATGTCCACTCAGCAAATATGGATTCAATATCTAGGTTCTATCAAGAGAAACATGAATGTTATGTCACCTATACCCTCCAGGAGCTCACCATCTACTAGAAAGGACAAAACAGTGTCTTAGCCTAACATGGGTACAAAGAACTTTTGCTGAAATACTATATGTGAAAACCTTATTGGAGTGGGTGACAGAGTACACAAGCTCAAGAAAGTAGTGAAAGCAAAAGAAAAAAGAAGCACAAAGGGAAAGAGCCAATTTCAGATACTGCATGAAACCCAGCTGAGGATTCTCAGGACATACCCAGATTCATACACCTGCACGAATCTGCCATGCTTTAGAACAAAGATGAGCAGCTTGTCTTCTGGGTCCTCCCATTTACAGTCTCTCATGGGTCAAAAACTCACCCAGTAGGATATCAATCCTCCAGCACCTCCAAGCAGCCAGTGAGGAAGCCCAGCATCGCCATCCATAAAGCCCTCCTGCCCCCAGGTAATGCACAGGTGTGGCCAACACCTCTTGTCACCATCACCCTTGGGATTTGTTAATCTGTGGTGGCAATACCAGAAGCTGTAGATTTATGACAGTGGCTGTTGTCCCATTGCCAAAATTACTCAGACCCCAAAACAAGCCAAGGTCTATGGCACAGAGCCAAGAGGTTCCATGCTGGTGCAGGAACTTCTTGATCCACAAGAAATCCAATACAGTGTACTGCATGCCCAGCCAGATGGAAGATGAAGGCAAGATCTAAGCAATTTTTATTCAAAAAAGAACACAGTTCTTGAATTTTTTCTCTCTTTAACTCAGTATACTTTGGACATAG
Source organism: Geosciurus inauris (assembly GCA_004024805.1). Taxonomy (NCBI): domain Eukaryota; kingdom Metazoa; phylum Chordata; class Mammalia; order Rodentia; family Sciuridae; genus Geosciurus; species Geosciurus inauris. The sequence continues at coordinate 148,415 of PVHX01002440.1, forward strand.
CGACAACCATCTTTGTTCCCTTTTCTAGTAATAAATCTTAATGACTCCCACTTGCCAGAAGTCATAAAATAAAAACCCATCAAAACTTGGTGAAGGATTGATAGCATCCCACCACTCATAAAATGTCAGATGTTGGGTTCAGTGTTAGTGTCCTGAAATATTAGAAACTTGGAGTTAATGAGAAATAAATGTAAATAGCATCAGAGCACCATGGCTCTGGATGTAATTTGACCTACTAATGGAGATGTTTGGGAACACGAGTTCCTACTGTCAGAGTGATCCGTGGTACATAGCAAGCATCCATCTCACAGTACACATGAGTTGGCAGCTCTCTAGAAGGTGGATGGGCATGGAAGGTGGGGGAAAGCTGTTTTACTTCTGAACACCTCCACCACCAAGGTGTTCCCAACCACTGAGATTTCAAAATAGCAGCATCCTGTGCATGTGCTCACAATCTCTGGTTGAAGCCAGCAGCTTCGGTTGCACATGCACATTATACCCATATCTGTCCCACTTCTTCTTGACAAGTCATTTTAACACCACTCCAAGAGCAGGAGATCGTTATGCACACATGTGAGTCTGTACTCGTGGGAGAAAGAGAAGCGGAAACCTAAAATGCCCTGAGGACAGAGACAGGGAGAGTGAGTAGGAAAGAGTGGCTAATTGGTCAGAGCAGGGATGAGAGCAATTGGTAAGTGGGTGCTACAGTTTGGATCCGGAATGGTCCACATAGTAAACTCGTGGTCTACAGTGTGGCACTATTGGAGGTGGTAGGAACCTCAAAAGGGATGCGCCTAGTGGGAGGTTTTAGGTCAACGAGGATAAGCCTCGAAAGGGACTGTGGGACCCCAGTCTCTTCTTTCTCTCTCTTGCTTACCTGGCCATGAGGTGAACAGGCTTCCTGCTTTAACACAGGGCCTAAAAGCAATGGGGTCAACCAATCCAGACTGAAACTTCCAAAACTGTGAGCCACAATATACCTTTTTGCTTCATAAGTTATTATCTCAGGTATTTGTTATAGATTTGGAAAGGTGACTGACACAGGAAGAAAGAAGTACAGAAAATTCAGAGAGTGATAAATCAGCTAAGGTGAAGGCCCAGCATAGGATGAGCATGTTCTACAATATATCAACCAGTAATGAGAGTCAGCATGGGAAAATGAGACGAGAATCAAGTTTGGAGGGAGGGAGACTTGAGATTGAATCCTAGCTCCCCTAACTGAGTTGGAAACCATCTGTGTGAGCATCAGCTCCAGTTTCTGGCTCGGTAGAATGGGGATAACACTCCACCTAAGTTGAATGACACATTGTACTACAGTAGTGTTATTTGATGCAGTCCTTGGAAATGTTCGTTGTTTTAGGTGGGAAAAGACCACTGAGCTGTTGTCTAAAGGAGCCTCTTAAATGAGCTGCCTGGAAAACAGAATGTAGGAAATAATTATTTAGAAGGAAAAACCTACAGCCCATCAGTGGTATGACAGGTCTGAAGAGGACCAGGGAGCTATCTGATCGGCAGTTACCTCCACTGAGGCTCTGCCAACACTCGAAGCTCAGGACATCTAAAATAAAATGTGCCCTTTCCCCCTCAAAACCATCTCCTCCTCCCCACTTTCATTCATTCACACAGTCACTTCTGTAGCAATAAATATTTTTTATAATGGTGTGCTATCATTCCACTTATGAACCAGATAAAAGAAGAAGAAAACTCTATAAATTAATACCACTGCTTTTTATAAATTAAAACACCCTCTCCATCATCCAAAATTATCTCATGATTGCCGTTGGCTCCAGGGCAGTGTGACACTCCTGCACCTGCCCTGTCCCTGCCTTTTCTTACTTAGGCTCCAAGTTCACTGGTTACCCTCTCCCATCTCAGCTCACCTTACACAGTCAAGTTCGTTTCCTGAAAACTCAGATCTGATCCCACTGCAGTTAAGCTCAAGGCTCTTCCATGACTCTCCCCTGCCTAAGGAATTAAGTTTGAATTTCTCAAGATTTCTTTCACCATGAACCTGATCATCCTATGCTACCTGTGGTTCACCATCCCTCTACATGCTTAACTCTCTAGTCCAGAGACTGGAACCATCCATTATGCCTTCAGCCACATCTTCCCCTCTTGCCTACTACAGACATCACTCATTGATCACAGCATTCCTTCCTGCTGTGCTCAGGTGTGACCTCAGAATCAGCTAGTACCAATCAATCAGAGGTGGGACTCCAGATAAACACCATTTGGCCACCCTCCTCTAAGTCATCTTGTCAGGGAAAAAGCAAAACAAAACATGGGTTTGAACTACCTACCAGATTACTGCTGTTAGCTGCTTAAAAAAAAAAAACACGATTAACTTGTTTTCAAATGTAAACAATCTTCAGCAAACACAGACACTACCTTCCAGACACTTAGAAAAATAATAATATTATTGGAGGAATTTTAAGAGTGAGTCACCTCTAGGCATAGGTGTGTAAAGACGATTACCACAAACCAAATTTCCATTTATATATTCATCAAGATGCTGGGCTCCAAGAATGACATAGAACAACTTGGAGGTAAATTCGATAATCCTTATACTAAACAAAACCCATCTGATTCTAGCCCAAATGTCAAGTAGATGACAGAGATGGGCTTCTCTTGCCAATTCTAGCCAGTATTGCTCACTACTGCTTGGTGAGTTCTTAGGATGTTGAACACGAATTGCCTTGCAGATTTAGCCATGAAACTTTGGGGAAGGGGATGGGTATGGGAACTGCCATCTTCCACAAAACAAGGAAGAAGTAGATATGACCTTGGAATTAAGCCTCTGAATTGGTTCACTTGCAATTTTTTTCTTTTCTCAAATCTTAATATTTCTTCTCAAAATGAAATTGAATAGAGTGAGGTTCTATCTATCTATCTGTCTGATCACTTACCCTGAATATATATCATTCACACCTAAAGAACAAGAAATTGTGTCTTATACTTATTTTGTATCTGCTACAGTGATTAATGTTGAAAAGGTTCTATATGAATACATAAATATTAGAAAAGTTTCAAAATGTTCCAGGATGAAAGCAATTCATATAATACCAAGATGGCACCTCCAGGACTCTGGAGAACTTACTGTAAGGAGAGAGAGAGAGAGAAAGAGAAAGAGAAAAAGAGAGAGAGAGAGAGTGTGCGCGCGTGCGTGCGTGCACATGCTGGTAAAATGGCAACAGAAGTGATTTGGATAAAGACTATTGAACTAGGGTCTTCTCGAGAGGTTAGCTTCATCTCTTAAAGAACCAATGTTTTTGCTCATGTCACTTGTTTTTCTCAGATTAATTATCTATTGAATGTTCAAGTTGTTTCCTTATTGTTATCAAAACCAGCGCCTGTCTCTCTGCCAATGGTGGTGGTATTCAGCCAAAACGTACCTTAGAATAATAAAACTCTATCACAAGGTCCACAAAAAGTCAAAACTTTGAGAATCTCTCTCAGATAAAGAGCAGAGAGGTCAGATCCTCCCTGGATGGCCTCTTTCCATCCCTTAAAAAAAAAAAGTTCCTAGGAATCATATCAATGAATTCAAATGGAATCAAATTATCAAAGTACAGTTTCAAGTAAATCAACAGGTCCAACTTTCTGTTTTTCCCTGGGATACTTCACTCGACAATGTTGTTATGGGAACATTTTATAATCAAACACCTAAATACGTCGTGATTAAGTTAGACAGCTTGTTGAGAGCTCTGCCTTATATATCTGATACTTCCAAAGAGAGACTGAGTTTGATAATTTGTATTACTAAACTAAGAGGAAATCTACGTCTCATTTTCTGTTTTTTAGTGACAAATTGTTTCAGGCTAATCTACAGAGTTGGAATTAAAGGGACATGCCTAGATGCTTCCTACAGATTTAAGGATTCAGGGCAGAGAGCGGGGAGTTCTAAAGGTGGTTCACTCACAAAGTGAAGTCCCAAAGGGATCTAGAGAAATCAACTTGCAGGACTCTAGGGACCTTTCTGAGCCCCAGAACTTACCAGTGCATTCTGTGGGGCCTGTCCCTTTTAGTGGTGTGGCAATGTGATCCAAGTCACCACCATGGGACACAGGTGAGCACCAATCACAGCCCCATGGGCTCAAGAAAGCACATTACTGTTTCAACCTGTACGACAGGTTCTTTCAGCCAAGAAGGATATAACTTTGGCCAGAAAATCTTAGATGATTTTAATTAGCTTTCTAGTTGTAACTTGACCCTTTCTGAGATATATGTCAAACTTTGAAAAAAAAATACTAGGGCAAGATTCTTTTATTTCAAATTCTTGTTGGCAGTGTGGCCATTCAGTATGCATTCATCTTAGCATCATAGATAAAAATCTTGAACTCTAGACTCTAAGTGAAGTCATAGAAATTCTATAATAATGGACATGTCCCTCAACTCTCTGTGGTTCAACATGGTACTCACTAGCCACATGTGGCCGTTGAGTGCTTGCAAGTTGGCTACCTTAACTGAAGAAGTAACTTCAAATTATATTAATTTAAATCTAAATTGCCACATCAGACTAATGGCTATTGATACAGTGTTGTTCTGGAGTAGCTGGGAGTTCTCAGACTTGGTTGCCTATTGGAATCACTGCAGGATTTTTTTTTTTTTTTTTAAGAACAATGGCCAGGTCTTATTCCAAGAGAGTGTGATTTTCTCTGATACAGGAATTAGCCTGGGCATCATGCTTTTAAAGAGCTCTCCAGGCAATCATAACATGCCGTTGTTTTGGGAACAATTGCTCTAGAAAAGATCCTCCAGAGTCAGCTAGCTAGTCTATTAGCTCTACATGGATTTGAACCTCTGAAATACCATCAATTCAATATACAGTATGATTTTCTGTCCCCAAAACAAGTTCTTCTCAGACAATATGTTTCAAGGATCTACCATGTGGCAGGCGTTGTATTTAATCTGTTCTAACAGCACCCTATTGTGCTCTAAAATATCCTTTGTATGGACCTATACTTTGTAAACTAACATCAACATCAAAAGTAAATGGCAAATTCAAGGCAAGTTTAGGATCTGAACAGAAAAACACGTCATCTGTTGTCCAAGAAAAAGGCTCAGGAAAAATGAGTTGCCTCCCATCTGCATCTTTCCAAAGCACAGAGGAGACACCATCTTTGGTCCAGGCCTCTGGCCACCAACTTCTACCCAAGACAAAGCCATTTAATGTCTGGAAAACAAGTTACATCATAGGTCAGAGTCACCAAATGGGAAGTCTAATTAACAAACTGAACAGCAGGGTACCCTACACTTGTGCCCAAATAAACCACACCTGTGGCTTCAAGTCTTGTGAGTTCTGTTATGGGGACATGGCGAGGGAAAAAGAGGCTAAAGTCCCACTCATCATCTGTAAATTCTTCAAAAGTGCCTTGTAGGACCCTCTGCTTTTCCTGTATGAGCATTCTGTAAAGCCCATTTCTTTAATTGGCTCACATTCTTCATGAATTTTCTCCCTGCTCTGATAAAGGAGAAATCAAGTTCTCTGAAATGCTTGAATTCACACCTATTTTTCCACTAAACGGCTCATTCTAGCAGCTGCCCTTTCCACAGCACTTTAGCCAAAGGGAAAGATTCAGGGCCTCAGGGGAAAAGCAATGCAGTGAGAGAAACCACAGCTAGCTCCCGGCCGCCCTTCCAGACGTATCTGCATCACCTACCACCTTCATATTTCTCTGTTGAGTAGTTTTGATGTTCTTTGCAAGGTGCTGTTGTCTTCAGGGAACATGTCTTATGTGTCTGGCCGATATAAGTGCTAAAGGCTCCATACGAAGAATGATAAACAACTACCTGATTCTTCTCTGCTTAGGAATGAAATCCTCTATTAAATCTGCAGTTCTTATTGCATTATATTAAATCCCACTTGGAGAGACTATTTCACATACCTTAACCTGATATATTCAAAACATTGGCTAAAAAGCCTGCTTTATGAGAGGCCCCAAAGAGATTTAGAAAAACCCAATTTGTGTTTGCTGTGGATCAAAATGCTGACAGATTTAATCAATCAATAACAAATATGCGCTGTCTTTTCATATTAGGCACATAAGACATTTGCCTTTTTTTAAAAAGAAAATATTCCTTTCATTATGAAAGAAATACATGTTCTTTTCCAACTAAAGCAAAAAGTTGATCGAAATTACCCAAAATATCACCTCTACAGATAACTTCTGCTAACAATTGTGCCTATGTTCTGTCCTTGTTTTTGCTTTAAATGACCATAGAGGCCATAAGTTAAAGGCCAGAGAGGCACAGATTTTCCAGGGCCAAGTGATATGTGCGAGGTGGAGCAAACGGGAGCCCAGCAGCTCAAGAGGGCAGATGACTATCTCCTTTCTTCCCAGACCCCTACCCCCACTCCAAGCACCGATCAGATAATCAATTGGTAAATATTCTTGAACAACTTCCTGAGCTGTGCCGTAATAATTCTAAAGGCACTCTACTCATTGTCTACCTCTAAAAACTGCACAGTTGACGAAAGTTGGATATATATTTGTTTCCTAGGCTGTTGTAACAAAGTACAACACAAACTGTGTAGGTGTTTTAAAAAAAAAACAAACAGAAAAGTAGTGTCTCATAGTTCTGGATACTTATAGTACAAAATCAAGGTGTGAACCATTTTGCACACCCTCTGAAATCTCTAAGGGAGAAGAATCCTTCCTTGCCCCTTCCCAACTGCCCACAGTGGCCCACAGTCCCCAGCGTGCCTTGGCTTGTGGCTGCACCACTTTGGTCACTGCCTCTGACACCACGTGTTCTTGTCCTGTGCTGCTTGGCTCTTCCTATAAGGACACTAGTCATGTTGGATTAGGGCTCACACTGATGCCCTTGTCTTAACTTGATTGTAACTGCAAAGACTTTATTTCCAAATAAGGTCACAGACACAAATATTGGGGGTTATGACTTCAACACATCTTTTGTGGGGGGCACAATTTAACATATAACATTAAGGATGCAAAAAAGTAAATTTGCGTGTTCCTCTTAGAGAATAGAGATCTCTATATTAAATATTTGCATACATGACCTAAACTATCAATGCTATAGAAATTTACAGAAGAAGAAATTTACTCTAAAAGGATGAGGTGGTTTGCAAAGAGCCTATGGATTTCATTGCCTGTAGATGGATCTTGGTAGTAAAGGCGGTTATGTACTACATGTTTGTGCTTCCCCAAAAATTTATATGTCAAAGTTAGCCCCCCAATGTAATGGTATTAGGAGATGTGGCCTTCCAGGGGTAATTAGGTGCTGGGGGTGGAGCACAGTGAATAGGAGTAGTGCCCTTATAGCGAGAGGCACCAGAGCTTGCTTCATCACTGTTTGCTGTGTGGAGAGACAGTGGCACGGTGGCCATGTGCCAAATAGGAGGGAGGCCCTCACCAGAACTGAATCTGCTAGCACCTTGATCTTGGATTTCCTTAAACTCCAGAATTGTGAGAAATAAATGTTTGCTGTTTAAACCACCCACGCTAGGGTAATTTGTTATAACAGCCTGAGCTAATTGAAATAATGAAAAAGTAGAAATCCCAAGGATTGGGATAAAACTTAAACCCTTTAGCAGAATAAACAAGGTACTTCTTTGTGTGGTCCACACCTTCCGCTTTGGTCTCAGGTCCCAGGAGACTTGCTTAGCAGTGCTCAGTCTCAAAGGAGTTTCCCGAACATCATCTTCCTTTACGCTTGCACCCCTGTGCCCATGTTGCTTGCCCTACCTGGGCTGTCTCCTCTTGGCTTCCCACCACCGCCACCACCACTACCACCAATCTATTTCCAGTCCATCCCTTAGCAGGCCCAATCCTTACATTTCTAACTCCAGGAACTCTGGACGACCTTTCCCACACACAAGAGGATTAGTTACTTCCCACTCAGTGCTACTGATACATCTTGTAGACATTGACTGCCAACCTGGTGGCCTCATAGATAGAGATGTTCATTTCCATATTCCCCACACATAGCACAAAGCCTAGGACTTAGCAGGAAGTCACCAGAGATTTATTGCAATGGAGCTGAACTGAATTGATCATGGAAAGGCAACAAGGAGATGAGCCTTGTTGAGGCCAACAAAGCTCAGTGTCCAAAGATGGGTTGATGAGTGAACTTCTATGAAGAGGAGTAGTAATCACAGGAAGGTGCCAGATGCTCCACGCAAGGTCACTGCAAGTCAAGAGTCTGGCTTAGGAGGTGTTTTAATACTGTCAAAACAAAACAGTCAATAGAATGAGGCCATTAGATTCATTAGGAGACCATAGGAGTGTGGACAGAGGCCCCAGTGGGTAGGACCTTCTGGCAGCGGCGACTATAGGCAGATTTTAGGCAGAGAAATAAGTTCAGGTTTGATGATGAAAGACCTGGTTGAGCAGGAGCGTGGAAGATGGAAGTTGGAGGTCAAGGCCAGATGCATGGGAATAGCCTAAACAAGCTCCAGAGACACTGGCAGTGGAGACCAAGGACGTGAACCAGTGGATGGGAAGGAGGTCACAATGGGAAAGAGAGACGAGATTTCTCATGAGTGATGGGTGACAGAGTTGTCACTCACAGAACTGAGGGAGAAGGGTGAACAATAGGTTTGGGGGTCACTACAAGTTCAGTTTTGCACTTGAGTGCACTGAATTCCCATGGGGCATCTCGGTTTTACAAAGTTGACAACTAGGTTGTGGGTTTGGGGGTTTGTGTGTGTGTGTGTGTGTGTGTGTTTTTAGAAACAACTAAAATTAGTGTTTTGTTTGAGATCAAGTTCTGACTCTTTAGAAATGTGCCACCAGTTTTCATGACGTCATGACATAAAACTGTACTTAACTGTCATCAAGGGTGAGCAGGGCCTGGCCCGTTGCTGTTTAATTTCCTCACAAGGCCAATTGTGAACTGGAAAGAAATGAAAACCACAAAGCTAACGGACAGTGACAGCCCCCCTCTTGAAGAACATGACTTAAATATAGATATTTCATCTTTACTGTTGCACGAGATGAAAGGGGATGAGCAGGCCCTGTGTGTTGGAGTCTTGTCTTTTCTTTCTGGGCACACTGAACTATATTGCCACCTGTCGTAACGGCTGTGCTGAGCTGTCCCATAAGAGGATTCATCAAAAACCTCACTGTCTCATGCTAACGAGAGAAGGGTGACCTTAAGAGTCTGCCACATACACAGGACATGGATAATGACCATTGCCCATTCGGGGGCTACATTTGCTCCATATCACTGCCCTGCCAAACGCTAGCTATATGCCACAATAAACAAATGACTTAATAAAAGAGGATAATCTATAAAAGAGGATAATCGTAGTGCCTACATCTAAGGATTGATAGGAAGAGTTAGAATGTTCCTGAATATGAAGTGTTTAGAATAGTGTCTGGCTTAGTATAAACATTCATACCTGTTCAGTAAATATGATGTTAATTTTTCCATCTCTTTATGCCAGAAGCTTCCAAGCATGAACCCAAATTGGGCAGAAAATATCCTGTGATTTCCTAGCATTGGGCTTCTGCAGATGCCCCTGCACCAGCCCCTCCCAAAGGACAATGGTGGAGAGATGAAAATCTGAGGGGCTCCTCTCCAGGCCCCCAACCAGGGGTTCCAGCAGTCAACTGGAAACCGGCTTCCAAGCCACCTAGAAAGGATGTGTTGGCCCCAAATGCCCCCCACCAGTCCACGTGACCCCACTCGGTTTCTCCTTCTAGAATGTCCTCCACATATCCTCTGCCTTGCCCTATCGATTGCTGTGCAGAACACCAGTACAACAGAGTAGTTCAGAACTCTGTGACCTTGACCCTCCAAGCCCTAATTCTCCGTCTATCATGTAGGGACAATAAATTACCTACTTCATTAAACATATTGAGGGAAGAAGTTATGCTAATTAGCCACCCCAGGGCCAGCACATTACACACATTCCTCTTTAGTTCTCGTATAGCTACTGCAACAAAACCCTCCCTGAAGACCAATCCAGGAGCACAAAGCCCTGCTGTGCTCCTCTCCTTGGTAACCAGCGTGCTCCTTGATAATGGCACACAAAGCACCAGCCCCAATCCCATGGCTTGTTGGTCTCTCTCCTTGCCGGAGACACCTGTGAAAGCAGGAAACCATTTCTGAGCAGGTGGAAGCCTCAAGGTCAAACATTGTGCCCAGAGCACAGTGGGCAGCCATCAGATGTCTGCTGAGCCAGAGATTGGGTCCACCCAAAGGACCAAAAGTATTCCAAGAAAATTAATTAAGATAATGTTATCCTGCCACAGATTTTCTAAAGAGTTCGGTCATATTGGATTCTGCATATTTTCAAACATCTATTTATGTCTATGGAGTGTTTGTACACTCACATACATAACAGCATTAGTCACAAGAGCCACACGGTGGAAGTAGCACTAGCAATCATCGACAGGTGAATGGATAAGCAGAATGTAGCCCACACATCCAATGGGATGTCAGTCAGCCTGGAAAAGGAGGGAGATTCTGATGCACCTACAACACGGAGGAAGCTTGAAGATGTTAAGCTGAGTGAAATGAGCCAAATGCAAAAAGACAAATGCTGTGATTCCACTGCCATGAGTTTTCTAGAACTGTCACCTCCTGGAGACAGAAGGTGAATGGTGACCCCCAGGGCTGGCGGGAGGGGGACCTGTTGTTTAATGGCTGCAAAGTTTTAACCTGGGGATGTGAAAAGGTTCTGGAGATGGACAATAGCAATGTTTGTGCAAGGTTATATTTAATCCCACAGAACTGCCCACTTAAAAACGGATTGAAATGGTAAATGTTACGTTGAGCACATTGTACCACAATCAAGGTAAAAAAGAGGGGAAAATGATGTTTAAATAATTCCTGGTATTCCTACAAAGGGCTTTCTAAGTGCCGTTGTGACTTGCCCACGGGGACATGGGTGGGATCACTCTGCTCCATCGGCATCACAGAGGAACAGGGTCGGCCTCAGAGCCCGTGTGTTCAACTCTAAGATTCAGGTGAGGAGCGGAAAGGGTCTTGACAATCTCAGGTGTTAAGACCTTCTCCAGAGAGTCACCCCAAAAGTTGTTCTCAGGTGTTCCCAGAATGTAGTACATCCAGCTAAAATGTGAGGAGCAGAGGGGGTGTGGCCTGTCCGGTTTATACTGACTTCAATTTGGCCTGAAATTGGCAGATTTCTTGGTGTGCTTCTGGCTAGAAGCTCCACTGTAGTTCATACCAGTACCTTGGTCATTATTGTACTTGCTTTTTTCTCATTTCTGGAAATAGGACAATCCTCCTCCAATTATGACTTGGCCATAATTTGCTATCAGTTGGAAGAAAACACAGGGTTTTCTTGGAAAACAAACATCCCTCCACGTGGATGGAAATGAGCCTTAAATGTACTTAGTTGCTAAAATATATCTTTGGAATAAAATACCCCAAAGCTGATCAAAAAAAAGAATGAAGCCAGTCTTCTAAAGACAAAGAGAATCCTTTCTTTGACAAAGAGCACTTTGCTACTTTGCTCTGTTCACACATCAGACATGGACCTTGAGTTCATTCTGATTTCTCCACTGAGTGAATGCTTATCTCTACTTCTCCAGGGTGTCGCAAAAATGTAAGACTAATATAGAATGTACAGGTTCCCCTTATAATTTGATTCATCTGAAATAGTCTTTTCTAATGTTCTTTTGTTTCTTTGGGGCAAAAACCTGAATCTAATAATGCTCAATGATCAAGCATCAGTTACCAAAATACCTACCACTTCCTGGATCTAATTTCGTCTCTGTTCTATAAGAAGACAACTCAATCAAAGAAAAAAGTATTTTTATCTCCCTGCTAATTTGGTTAATCTCCCCCACCTCCAACCCCCGGAAGAGTGAACCTCTGATGAGTGTGAGCCAGATGTGTGGTAGAGAGAAAGCCGCTAAGTAGGCCCACCCAGCTCACTGCTGCAAAGGTTGGCCAGTGGTGCCCATGAGATCCTCCAACCTGGAGCTTCCATGCAAATTCAGCAAATAGTGCAAAAGTTCAAAAAATCAAAAGAACTGAATGGGCCCCTTTTCCAATAACAGAGTTCACATATAAAATGAAGTCTTCCCTGAATTTAGTTAAATTGGTTCCCATTGGTCACTAGGTAAGAGGTCTCTTCTCCCAGAAGTCCTCTCTCTCCACTGTTAGCCCTTCTCAAAGACTGTGCTTGCCAATCCACACTAAGAATTAAGTTTTGGTATCAGGGAAGCATGTTAGGAGACAAATTAAGAGATGCATTCAGGAACCAAACTTTCTAGGTTCAAATCCCACCTCTGTTTGGAGGTTGAGTAAGTTATTTGACGGCTATTTTCCTCAATTCCCTCATCTACAAAATATGCATAAGATAATACCTACCTCATAGCATTGATTGAAGGGAATTAATGAGTTAATTTATAATAAATTGATGTATAACGATAGAGTCTGGCACATAAAGCAATATGATCTATTTCAAAGTACTAATTGTAATTTCCTCTCTATATCTGACATCTTATTTCATATAACTTATGAAGTTTGTGAAAGGTTTACAGGACAGTCTTGATGATCATAGAGCCATCTCATCAAAGAAATAAAAGTCAGGGGCATCAATGAGAGCCCAATATATAAGATGATCAAATTTTCAAAATAAACTTATAAACATAGAGCCCTCCAGATACACTTGCACCTGCAGATGGCTACTACACTAAGTGCCAGTGCTAACCTGTTAATGCTGCTGATCAGCTGATTCTTTTAACTCACAGGCCAGAGGGACAGTTGTCATGAATATCTGTTGAGAAGCCTCCCCTAGAGCTTTTCAAGGTGAGAAGTGTCATCTTAGGCATCTCCCATGGTCATGAGCACCACCAAGGGAAGAGATCAGACTATTGCACAGTGATTTTTCAGATTAACCTGACCTAAACACAGAGCATCATTACTTGGGTAAAAGCCAAGGACTTTATAATCATCTTTTATTCTTTTGTTTATGCATCTGGGGTCCAGTTGAGCTATCTTACAAATTGATTCCAAGTTCCCAGGATGATAATTGGTTTGCCTTTTGTACCACCATGCTTCACAGTCACTTCAGCACTTGTATGAGGGCTAAACATTCCAGGCTCTCTCTCATTTTCTCTACTTGTGTGCCCACTTTCCCATCTCTCTTCAGATATTTCTGCCAAGAGCAAGACCAACATCAAGGGATGCTATCATTTCATTAAATTTATCACCCAGCAGGAGCGTACCTAATTTGATTTAGTATTACCACTGTGTCCGGCATCTCTTTCACTGGCTAATAATCAAATACGCATGCATTCAGAACTAGGATATAGAATGCTAATGTAGAAGTTAGATCTTTTAGTTCAACTCAGAGCCTCCTGATGATCCTTAATGTTGGTATTTTTCTGTCTCCCTGTCATCCAGGCTAAGCACCTGGACATCATCACCTGGACCCCCATGTCGAGTTCCAAAGTTCTAAGTGTTCTCTCCCATCCTGACTTCTCCATCCACCTTCTGTTTCCTTGGCTACCACGGCCCCTCCCCAAGATGTCTGCCATATTTCCTCACTGGCTAAAGGGCTTCCAACCCTCTGCCCATTCATACTTCTGATTCCTTAAGCTCTTCCTTGAAGAATGACTACTTAGGTTTTTCTGTGATTCAAACTCCTTGTATGATGCTCTCCTGCCCTTGGGAAAGAAGTTTCCAAACCCCTTGGTTATAGACTTAGTTCTAGGACTTCTGTTATACGGGAAACGTCATGGATTCACAGCACCAATGCTTCTGAACCTTAGGTTGAAGTCCTGAACCTAAGTCTCCGCTCTGCCATTTTCTGGTTCCATGGTCTTGGGTATTACTATAAATCTTCTATTTTATTTATGAAATTAGAACATGCATGGTGTCTTTCCCAGAGGGTTGTTGTGGACACTCAATAGATGACACATATAAAGGACTAATTCAGGTCCTGGCCGCTCACTCAGTGCTGCCCCGTCCCAGGGTTGGCCTCCCTGTCTGCCCTGTGTCCTGCGTGGGCCTCTTCCCCATGCTGCTGTGTGACACAGCTGCCTCCTCTGTGTGCCACTCTGGGACATTCCCTGTGCTTTCCCACTTCCTTGACTTTGCTCATGTCATGCTGTTACCTCAAAGTCCTTGGCCCAGTAGAGGATCTCTAACCTCACACTCCTTCCAGACACAGCCCTCTCCACATCTCCTTGAAGCTTCTCCAGATAGAGTCCATTTCTCCCCTTTCCTGAGCCCCCATGGTTGGCTCCGTGATCCCCTTCATTGCACTGTAGCTTGGACTGTCGGTATTTGACGATCTATCTGTTAGATTATGCATTTGCTCATAGTTGGGGATCGTGCCTGCATCAAATTTCACTCCCCCCAAATTGCCCAGAATAGGACTTTTCACGTGGGAGATGCTTTTGCCATTTCAATTGAATGTAGAATTCATATGTTGTTGTTTTCTTCAAGAACAGTATGTGGTGTATTAATTATAAGGCAAGAGAGATCAGCTTCCTCCTGCCCCACCCTGAAACACAAACTCAAACTGAAACGCAGTTCTGCATTTACCAGGAGATCGTGTGTCTGACATGCGATGCGAATGCGCCACTTGAGTTTCATCTCACTTGTTGTGTCAGAAAATCAATCAGTGACTTCAGCAAAATCTTAAAGCTCTCTTCCGTCTCTAGAGCTGTGGTAAATAATTGATGTCTCTCCCCACTCACCCAACAACAACAAAAAAAACCTCTTCTATTCTTAACCTAAATAACTTTCAGAATATGCATTATTGAATCTGCCTTGGAGCTCCTGTTATCATATTTTTAAAGAGAAAAGAAGACAACCTATATTTCGGAGAAAAGCTTTTGCACTTCCAAAGATAAAAAATGTGAAGTCCTTGTTGATATTTGACACTTCAGACCCCTAGGATTCTTCTTTTCAGACTTTCATGTTAACTTTTGTTCTCTGTCTCAGCAAAACAAACACTGACCTAGAAAAAAAGGAATTTGCAGGTGTTAATATTTGAAGATAATTCTAAAGTGAGTCACCCAAACATTATTGATCTCTTTCACTTATTTCTGTAGTCTGACAACACCTTCTATTGTGCCAAGAAACAGCAAACATGGTAATAAACCTGATCAATAGTCATATGAATATCAATGAGAACCTTTTTATTTGCATATAATGTTTCTTCACATGATTTTAAAATTCCTTTCTCTCTCGTGAGACTCACTACATAAAACATCTATGCAACCAAAACAGATACTGAAAATGTGAGTCTTTATGCCTACACAGGTTAGGCTAAGCAAGGACGAAGGAAAGGTCCCACAGTTAAGCAAGGAATGTCAAGCATCGTCCCTAGCAGGACCTGGTCAGAGATGAGCTTGGTTTTCCCTGTGAGATGTTCCCTGAACTTTTTTTTGTCTGAAAGGGTACCCTTCCTCCCCTTCATATAGTCATTAATCCTTCCATGAAAATTCCCACCTCGAAGTCTCAGTCAGAACTTAAGATGCTTTTGAAATATTAAAAAGTAAAATAGCACAATATGGAAATATAGTGAGATTTTTAAGCACTTTCTTTACATCTTCTGGTACTTTGCAATAGAAAATAATTCAAGTCTCACCAATTGAGCACCTGCTGGAGTAAATGTTCTAAAACTTGTCCCATGAAATATCTCATTTAATCACCATAACAGTATTATAAATTCAGAATCGTTATCCCCATTCTGTAATTCAAGAAGCAGAATAAATGACCAGCCAGCACAAGCAACCCAGCTGGGAAGCAAGATCTCAGCTCTGTGTACATTGGACTCCAACGGGCTTGCTCTGCCATCATCTGGCTCTCTAGTCAGATCTCTTTGTGGATGCTGAAGATAAATGGCAGGCTTCCTGAGTTCCAAATCAATTAACATGTAGACAGAAAGAAGCAAAACACAACACAAGTCAAGATCCGTGCTTTTGCAAGTTGCCCAGTGGGGCTTCACAGGACAGGACAATGGCTTGTACTGATGGACTCACTCGCCTGTCTCAGGCACAGCTGTGCCTGTGCTGGGCCCACAAGACATGCCACTTGAAGGCACAGACCAAGATGTGTGTTTCCTGTAGGCACCAGCCCAAGAAGAGGGATGGAGGAGGAGGCTGCATTCCTGAGCCGACACTCCTCCTATACTTACCTCCCAACCAAGAGAAGGGAACAAAGAACAGAGCCAGGTTCCTGCAGTCCCTTCCACTACAAGCATCAGGAATGAGGAAGAAATGCTACCCCGCCCCCAAAATGTCCATGTATTCATTAAGTGGACTTCCGCATCACAGAAGTTTGTCCCATGAATCCCTATAGAAGCCGAGATGTCAGGAATTCTTTGTGCCCAACATCCCATTGCCTCATGACACGACCTAAGGCAAGTCACCTAACCCATCTGTGTCTTAATGTCACTATTAATAACACCTGCATTGTTGACGGGCATACCCCCTATATACAAGACCTGCATCGCGGGGCAGCAATGAATGATCTTGCAAAGTCAGCTACCCAAAGAGTCGGCCTGCCTGCCAGGAGATGATCAGGCTCAGGACAGAGCGCGCATTGCTTTCTTCCAAGAGCCCTTAGCAAACCACATTTGGATGGAGTTCCTCCTGTTTCCCTCTGCACAGCCTGGGTGATTTTGCTCCAGGGTGCAAGACTCACTGAGTAACAGCAGGTTATTTCATGTCTCCCAAGTGCTCCAAGTCTGAGCAGCTCCACACCCTCAAACCTATATTTTACTCCATTGACAGCCCCGGGAAGGACATATGGTTTAGATTTTTTAGACAACACTCCATGTAAAAAGCCTTTCCTTTTATAGAGACATATTTTTAGAGTCTCCTAAGCTAAACTCTAGGCTGAATTTAATCCGGGCAGCCTCCAGTCCAATCGAGAACCTAAACACAACTTTGCGTCAGTGTGATATTGTTAACTGATATGTCAGAAAATCAATTAATTACTTTTAAGAAGCAGTTGAGAGTACCCCTACAATGCTGCCATGTGAATTATTAAACAATACAATGTAAAGGGTCCCCATGTCTGCCCTAGACTGGACCCTGTGACACAGGGCAGTGCAAAATGCCCTGATCAGGACTCTGTCCTGAATCCTAACTCAAAACAGTAAAAGACTGAAAGAGAAAAAAGCAAAGCAAAGTGACAAGACTTAAAAGGCATGGAGGCTGGCAGAAGCAGGAGTCTGTGGATGCTGCTACATCCTGTCCCCAAAGGGGCGGATGCTCCTGTCCTGGTTTTCCAACCTGCGTTCCTCTCTCTGCAGAAAATGGGCTCCCAGGGGTGGACCATCTGCATTCCTTTGTGGATAGACAGCCTGAGGTTTCTCTTTCCCAGACTCTTGCTCATCTCAAAGAAAAGTCTGTGTGAGGGACTGCTCCCTCCTTCTGTCAGCTCTAGGCCTGGTCCTGGGCTAGATAGACCAAGTGAAGCGTCCCAGGTAGGAAGCTAGGAGCTTCCCTGCCCTGCCCAGCCCCACCCACTGTTTTGCTTTGACTTGGGCAGTTTAGCTCAGATCCAATCACTACTCATCTGTACATGTCCCACATGTCTGGAAACAATTCTAACACTGACCTGGCGATTCAAATATGCATCAGACATGGGATTCCCAAATGCAAAGAGATCCCTTCCCACCCAGTGGAGCCTGCACCCCAAAGACAAGAAAAGTAAAGGAAACAGTAATCTGCCGTTGTAAAAAGAGGGGAGCAGGCTGGGGCCGTGGAACCAAGAGCATACAGATGAGTCTTCTTGCGGGGTGTCTCTGGTTTTGATTTGGCCAAAAATGTTTACCATCTGAAAGAGAAAAACCATACATTTGCATAACCAAAGCATCTGCAGCCATGTGTTAGCAAGAGGCTCCAGGGCTGCTGGCCAGTTGTGGTCGTTGCTGTGCCCAAAACTCAGATGTGGTCGGAGGGGGTTCCTCAGGTTGTTGACCACATCAACCTCCAGGCCCTCCAGGCTCCAAGCGAACCACAAAACAGAGAAGAAGGGAAAAGGAGGTTGCCTGCAGCGCCAGGTCACCCAGTGAGAAAGCGGTAAGGAGCAGAGACAGAGGATGACGGATTTCCCCACCACTCAACACCTAGAAGGGATTTTTCCTTCAGTCTGAGATCTGGGCCACCTGAGGGTGCCAACAGACTGCACGAGGTGGCAGCTAGAGGGAATAGTCAATGATTCATTCATTCATTCATTCCTAAACAACAAAAAAAAGTAGTTATTGACTATTGACTCAGTTCCATGTGCTGGAGCTGGGCACTCTCCAGCAGTGAACAGGACAAACTCCTCCTCATTACGTCCTCCCCACCTGTCCCCTGGAGGATGGAGATGACAACAAATCGGTAAATTAAGAGGAAAGCACTGGGGATACCAGGGTGGTACAGGGATACCAAGTGGAGCTGCTTTAGTAGGTGGTGCTGAGCAGCCATGAGAAACCTGGGGGTGGGAGGTCGTCCAGGTAGAAGGAAAAAGTGAAAAGGCCCTGAGGCAGGAAGAGCTTGGTGTGTCTGGGGGACAGAACCATTGCCACGGCAGAGCAAGCTAAGGAAGCCAGCAACTCCCAGGCCAGGGTGCCAGCGGGGCCAGTACACCCAGGACCTGGAACTCCAAATACCCTGGAAAGCCCTTGGAGAGTCTAGAGGAAGGAAACCACCATCCAATTTCCCTCCCTCTGTGACTGCTTGACTGTGGTGGGGTAAGTAAGAGCAGGAGTAGAGAGAATGACCAGGGGATACTGTCACACAGGGAACAGATGCCAGCCACCGAGGATGGGGATGCTGGCTGGAGGGACTGTTCCTATTCCCCCCTGGACAGACTGTGACACTGAGCAGACCACAGGCCGCTCCTCTGTGAAGGCACATAACCTTGACAGTCTGACACATAACCTTGGCAGATCTCTCTTCTCTATGCCTCATGGACATCAGATTCCCCCCTCCCAGGGCTGTTGGGTGCAAGGCATCTAGAACCAGGATCCTCCCATAGTAGACACTGGTGGTGGCTCCTGTTCATGTCACCTGTGTTCCTTACATCATTCCCTTAAGTATATGTTGATGTGATGGCCACCAGCTTTATCCAACAAGCGTTTTATTGAGACTGACTCTATCCCCTAGGTCCTATACTACGATTTTATGAGACTAATTCAAGAAGCAACTCTGTCCCCTAATCTGATAGCTCCTTTTGCCCCCAATAATCTCCAACAAAGGCTTTGTGGGCCTTCTTCACAGGTCTTGTATTGAAAAACGATGTATTATTTAAATCAAGTACCAGCATGAGCCCTGGGAGTACCACCACCATGCTCACCCTGGGCATTGTGCTGGATGGGGTGAGGACCAGAACAGCCACTCAGAGGGCAGTGTCTGGACACTGTCCAGTCCATAGAGGGCTTTGTGGGCATACTCAGAACAATCGCAGGGTTTCAGTGGGATGGGGTGAGATTTGCTCTCTCACACTCACGTCCAGGGCTAGTGATGGAGAGGACCAAGTACGGGAGTGGTTTTTGCCTCTGCAGTTAGCTTTTATTATGCAGTTCTTGACTGCAGAAGGACAGTTCATTTGCTCTTAGTTCCCAGAAACCTAAATGAATTCTCTGCCAGAAAAAAAAAAAGTTCTGAAAATTATCTCCATCACTGAAGATTCCATTTGGAAATTACCAAAAAGAGAAAAATAGGGCCTGGGAGAGTCTTGAGCACTCCAGCAAGTTGGGGGGAGGTGGGGAAGCCAAAGAAATGATGGCCCTTGCCTAGCTTGCCAGACTCCAGGGAGCCACACGGTGTGACTCAGACCCACAAATGCAGACTTGGGTCTCCCTGGGAGAGCAGGGGAAGGGCCAGCTGAAGAGTCTGAGCCTGTGGGGCAGGGAAAGCTAAACTATGAACATGGTGTTTGAGCTGGCTTGGGGAAGTTGATCTCAGAGCAGTTTTCAAGTCTTGATTTGTGTAAAACTGAATCCACTGGCTTGTTTCAGGGGCCATATTGGCCTGTGGATATTTTCTCTAAAAAACACTGATTT
>PVHX01002441.1:0-113636 GCA_004024805.1 Geosciurus inauris
TCAGCAGGAGAAGACATGATCCCTGAGTGAACATTCGATTTTCACTGGAGAAACATGATACAGTCCTGCATGGCAGGGAGAGGGTGCACGTAGCCCTGTTACACGTTAGTTTGGGATTCTGAAGGAAGGACTGAGCAGGCTTGATGACATTAATCAAGCAAAGGCAACACAGAGATTTTGTCCAGGAAGGAACAGGTTAGCTCATGGGTAGGACACACTGGAACAGATAGTGGAGTCACTTCTGGTTGTAGTAGTGAACTGGATTGATTTACTAGTCAGGTCTTTGAGAAGAATAGGGTAGACCAGGAGCACTTGATAGCTTCTCTCACCTCAAGGGTTATAGAATTCACAAATGGGAGTAATGAGGGGGAAAAGCTAGCTAGTGCACCTCTAATGATGAGTCCTGGGGGTGTTGTGCACCTCAAGATGGAGGTATCAACCTTCTCCCTTTCTTTCCCTGCAGAAGAAGCTACAGGAGCAGAGGCAATACATTGTTGCAGAGTTCAAGCAGGGCCACCAGTTCCTGAAGAAGCGGGAACAGCATCTGCTGGACCAGTTGGCCACCCTGGAGCAGTTGCTCACAGAGGGCAGGGAGAAGTTCAAGACCCGGGGTGTTGGGGAGCTTGCCCGGCTGGCTCTGGTCATCTCTGAGCTGGAGGGCAAGGCACGGCAGCCGGCAGCAGAACTCATGCAGGTGAGTGACCTCAGGGCAGGGAGCTAGGAGACTGAGGGTGTGTCCCAGCCTGCCACCATCACACAGGACCTTGGGAGAATCACTTATGGTGCCTCAGTTTTTTTACCTGAAAACTGCACCTCATCTGAAACATGGTGATAGTAATCTTACCCTCCCCTTATTCCAAGGGTTACATGAACATGAAGTGAGATAACTGACATGGTGTCACTGCCACAAATAGTCTACAAAAAGTGTTTAAATAACTAAAGAGTACTATAGAAGTGGAAGGCAAGGTTATTAAGATCATCATCACCATCCTCATCACTACCCCTGTGAGCCTTCCTTGTGACAAGTTACCAGTAGATTCTTGTTTGGTGGTTCTAGAGATGAAGAATGGGGTCGTGGCTGAGGTAGCTGAGGGAATACTGAACAGCAGCTCCTGTCAAGGACCCATAGTGTCTGGGAGGCATAGGCAGCTGGGGGAGGGAGACATAGATGATGAATTATCCTCAGAAAATAAGACAGAGAGTGGAGAGCAGGTGAGGTGCCTGGGGACACTTACTGGAGGAGGTGGCTTTGATTCTGAGAATAGGTTGTCAGGTTGAAATGACCCCACGTTGTCTTCCTCCTGGTACCTCTCAGAGGAATCTCTACCCTGACTCAGTAGCCTTAGGAGGGGCAGAGAGCTCCAACTTCCCATCCTGATGAGCTAGGAAAGGAGCCATCTGGTGGTTGTCTCCCCCGACACACATGGTTTAGAATGACTGGTCCTATCAGCAATGGAACCACCAGGATCTCTAGGATAATGGTGTAGGCCCCAGTATGTGCCTGCCCAGGCAGCATAAAGAGATGGGCTCTGCCTGCCTCTTGCTACTGTGGATTTGGACATACAGAAGAAGACTGGCAAAGACTTCACTCATCTAATTTAGCCCCTACTGGCAAAATCACTGAGGTCCAGTATGTGGAAGGGATTTATCCTAGGCCATGGGGCAGGTCAGGAATAGGGCTGATTTCAAGCCTGGGTATTCTTACTTTCAGGTTGTCTGCTCTTGTTCTTTTCTCTCATTTTGTCCAAATGTGTATCTGGCCCCCTCCTTTCCTTTAGATGTCATTGTCTTCTCTCAGATTTCTTTTTTCAGGCTCTTGGATCACTTGCTGCCTCTCCTGTGCCCCTCCTCTTATTCCCCTTCAGAGATGCACATCCTTTTTGCCCTAGCTACGCCACGTGTAGATACGTTGCCCCTGTTGCAGAGGGAGACCCAGGGCTGAGGGCCTAGTAGGGCTGAAACCTGATCCATCCCAGGAGTTGCCTCCCGGCAGAAGCACTGATTTCACTGACTCAGAGCTTTCTGAAGTTTTCCTTAAAATAGGGCAGGGGACCGAGAGAAAGGGTAATGTCTACTTAAAACCAGTGCATGAAATATTGGCACTGGTGGGATTTTTCTGTGTGTTCAGGTTTGATTTAGCTGCAAGGAAACTGGATAACTAATTCCTTAATTATCATTAGTATTTTCCCAGAGATTATTGACTGTTAAGGGACAGCAAGAAAGAGACCCAAAGCAGGGTCCAGAAGTCTGATAGACAAGCAGAGGTGAGAGGGAGCAGTGGCAGGATAAAGCACGTGAAACAGAGATCTTTGATAAAGGGGATAGAAAAGGAAAGAGTCCTCTGGATTGGGAGCATTAAGAAGATAGTAAAGGGTCAGGGGAGTAGAGCCCCCGGCATCTTCCCAGGCTGGCCCACAGTGGATCTTGTGTAACAAGTTTGCACCTCTGTCTCCTGCTGTTGGCCACTGTCTACACCCATGAAGACCCTTGCAAGTACTCTCTGAAAATAACCAGGTGTTCGTAAGGAAGCCAACCTGTTCTCTCTGCATTCCCATTCACTTTACTCTCTTTTCTCCATAGCATTTATCACTTACTAACATAATATGATATTTGTTGCTTCTTGTCTGCTCCCCCTGCTAGGATGTCAGCTGTACACAGGTAGGGATTTGTGTCTCTTACTTTTTTACTGCTGTCTCCTAATCTTCTAGATCAGTGCCTAATATGTAGGCAGCACTTAATAAAGATTTGTGGAATAGGTGAAAGGGAGGCAAAAATCAATTAATACAAAGTACTACGGAGGCTTTAAACTCACAGAAGAGGATCTAAACATTTTACAAAAACACCCCCCCCACACCCTGTCCCTCCACCTGCCTGTCCCCACCACGCTCCTCCCTCCTGGCTTGTCCTCAGTTATCCTTGCCTAGTTTATCCACTTGAGTCTATCTCCAGAACATTCCTGGAATGTGTACCTTCTGTCTCCACTGCCACCTCCCTAGTTTAGGCTCTCTTCCTCCCTCTCCAGCACTTCCCAGTTGACCTTCCCATATCACATTGCCACCCTTACTGAAGTATCCTCAGGGCAGCTAAGTGATTGGTCGCCTAGGGTTTTGGCCAGTACCTGTACAGTAGCTCAAATAAAACAGAAGTTTATTTCTGTCTCAGTAGTAGTTGAGAGGTGAGGGTCTAGAAGTGTCCATGAGGTCATCCAGGGAACTGGATTTCTTCTATCAGGTTATTGCACCAGCTTATAGTAATGTCCTTAGCCATGTGGTCAAAGTTGGGTTCATCACCACTGTGTTGAAATTTAGTCAAGGAAAAAAGAAACTGAAAGGAATTTTCTTTTCTTTTTTTTAAAAAGGACGTGACCCAGAGATCATAGTCTTTGCTTTTTTTCACATCCCGTGGGCTGGAACTTAGTCACATGACCAGACTTGGTTGTAGGAAATCTGGGAAATGTAGTTTTCAGGGTAGCTATGTGCCCATCTATAACTCGAGGGGTTCTGTTGTTAAAATGAAGACAAGGCAGTGGATCCTGAAGGATGCTTTGCAGTCTCAGCTACAAGTGAAGCAGATCACATATGTCATTCTTTTGCTCGAACCCCTTTCCACTGTACGTTGAAGAAATTCAAACTCCTACCACCCATACCCAGCTCTGCATGATCTGGCCCTGCCTCCTTTTTCAAACCCTTTCCCATTTTTTCTTACCAATTGTCATGTGGCTAATACTTTCTTGTTCTTCACATCCTAGCTCATGTGTTTCCTTAGAGAGGTTAGCTGTGCCATCCACTAACCCCAGTTGCTTCTGTCATTGTGATTGTTTTGTTTGTGTATTTGTTTTATCCAATGCCTCACTACAGTGTCAGTTCCATAAGGAAGGAGCCACATGGTTTTGTTCACTGAAGTGCCCCTACCTCAAATACAATGCTAGGTACATGTGAATGGAGTCTTACTTGATTTACATTGGTGCTTGTGCTTTCTTCCCTTCCAGGATACCAGAGACTTTGTGAATAGGTAAGATTTTTCTTTCTGTATTGTACCTCATTCTCCTGTACCTGTGTCCCCTCCCTTCTTCTTTGTCTTGGTTCATGTGAACCAATGGGGAGTGATCAACCTGATGGTTTTCTTGGAAATAAGGGCACAACCTGAAAGACTAGAGACTGCTTTCCCCTGAGCATGTCTCTATGTAATCCCAGCTCCTTGTGATCACTGTCCTTGTGGAAACCTGGCTTAGACAGAAGCCCTCGTATGTGGAATCTGCTGATGGTCTTAAGTCCTGGCTCAGCTCAATATCTTTGGGCCTCTGTTTTTGTGTCTCTTGATTGGAGATAATCTGACCTTTCCTGCACCCTTCATAATTGTCATGATGATTGGGAGAAAATCAAGAAGAGCCAAGTCATAGGTTGTCATGCCTGTCATCTTCTCAGGTATCCACGGAAGAAATTCTGGATTGGGAAACCCATCACTCACATCGTTAAAAGAAAGACTGGAGAATTCTCAGATAAACTCCTTTCTCTGCAGCGAGGACTGAGGCAATTCCAAGGTAAGGGTTGGGGAGAGTACCAGGGCAGGAATCAGGAGGGGCCACCATATAGAGAGAGGGTCTCTGGCTTCTCACTGTCATAATCTCCAACCTCACTCTTCTGAGGGTCTCCTGATTGTTTTCACTTTTCTTCTTAGAGTCTCAGGGATGGAGCTGTATCACAAAATTAGTACCACCTAAATAAGAAATGGACCCATACATTTTCTGGGCTTGAAAGTCATCAGTGTTTTTTTTTTTTTTCTCCCCAGGAAAGCTGCTGAGAGACTTGGAATATAAGACTGGTGAGTTGAGTGTACAAAGATTTATCTCAGTTAAAGGAAACTCCCCCTACAGAAATTTTGGCTGCCTCCTGTCACCCAGATAGCCCCTTGTTTTGCAACAGAGTGACTTTCCCAGCTGTAGTCTTGAAGCCCCACCCTCCTTGCACTTTCTGGCCAATCCTCTACTCTTTAGTCTTTGCCTTAGGGCCTCGGCTGGATGTTGGGATGCTTCTCTGCCCCGTGTTATTCTGTCCTCACAGGTATTATTAGCACCAGTCCTTTCCCTGTGGCTGAGTTTCTTCTTATCCACCTAACCACGTGGTCCTGTATTTGGAGCAAATAGCAATGGCAGCCCAAGTTCAGAGGCCATCCCTGCCCAGGCCAGTGTTGTGCTCCCTCTCAGCCCTGCTGCCACTGTATACTTCCAAGGGACACTGCTCACATAGACCATTAGATGTGAATGGCAGCCCTTCCATGGACACCATCAGTACCCCTTTGATGAGGCAGTGTGGTAGCCCCTCTCAGCTTGCCACTTACACTGTTACTTCTTCCCTTGTCCCCACAGTAAATGTCACCCTGGACCCACAATCAGCCAGTGGGTACCTGCAGCTGTCAGAGGACTGGAAATGTGTGACCTACAGCAGCCTGTACCAGAGCGTCTACCAGCACCCCCAGCAGTTTGACTGTGAACCGGGAGTGCTGGGCAGTAAGGGCTTCACCTGGGGCAAGGTGTACTGGGAAGTGGAGGTAGAGAGGGAGGGCTGGTCCGAGGAGGAAGAGGAGGGGGACGAGGAGGAAGAGGGAGAAGAGGAAGAGGAGGAAGAGGAGGCCGGCTATGGGGATGGTTATGATTGGGAAACAGATGAAGATGAAGAATCACTGGGGGATGAAGAGGAGGAGGAGGAGGAAGAAGAGGAGGAAGTTCTGGAAAGCTGCATGGTGGGGGTGGCCAGAGACTCTGTGAAGAGGAAGGGAGACCTCTCCCTGCGGCCAGAGGATGGGGTGTGGGCGTTGCGCCTCTCTTCTTCAAGCATCTGGGCCAACACCAGCCCTGAGACCGAGCTCTTCCCAGCACTGCGGCCTCGGAGAGTGGGCATTGCCCTGGATTATGAAGGGGGCACCGTGACTTTCACCAATGCAGAGTCACAGGAACTCATCTACACCTTCTCTGCCACCTTCACCGGGCGCCTGGTCCCCTTCTTGTGGCTCAAGTGGCCAGGAACACGCCTCCTGCTGAGACCCTGAGCCTAACACCTGTTCTCAGCCCCACACCCAAGGATGCGTCACTTCTCTGGGATCCCAGGAGTTTGATAGGGGGAGGTGCCTGGTGAGCACCTGGAGCAGGGGAGAGGAGGAACCCCATGCCCACTGCCACGCACCTTCCCGTCACAGTGGCCCGAGACCTCACTCAGTGCTCTCACTCTGTCTGTAATGTCCTCGTCAGGCTCTTCGGCCTCTTGCTGGTTTCCTGTGGGACCTTCTGACCCTGAAGTCCTTGAGGGCTCCCTTTCTCCTTTTTGACTACCCTTTGCTCTATCTTTGTGCTCTCTCTGTTGAATAAGGGGTCAAGGCAGGATATTCTGGCCCAGTATGGCATTCTATGCCAGTTAGTCTTGGGAGGGACCATCATTTACACCTGAGACCATTTTGTTGCCCTCAAACCCCAGTAGATTTTCCTTGCCAAAATTCACTCAGCTGCCCACTTTCCCTGGCATTTTAAACAAACCTACTCCCACCTCAGCTCAGATTTAAACATACATGAAAATGCAGAAATAAACTGACAATACACAGAGACCTCCCAGGCCATTTAGGATGGCTGCCTGGAGTGCTGGTTGGAATTATGTTCCCACAGAAGGTTCAGGACAAAGTCCTCTAAAATCAGGCTGGGTGTATGAGGTTTCCATAGCTGACAGATGGGATTCCCAGAGCCATCTGTGGCCTTAGGGAAAGGATCTAGACATATGCGACTTCGGGGTAGCAACTGTGATCACAATAAATCAACTATGTGGATTGGTCCTTGTGAAGGGAGTTTTTTGAAGAATCCAGAATGTCTTGTTCTTGATTCATATATCTAAAAACACCAGGGCAGGTACCCAAGAGAACAAAACTCCCCTGCCATGGGAATTCTCACCAGTTTTTCTAGGGGTGTTAGTCTTCTGTCACTGGCCACTCGAGTTCAAGTTCAGTTCTCTAGGAGATAGAATTGGGAGGGCAAGACAAAGTCATGTGAGGAAAGGAAAGGAAAACAGGAGTCCACAACAAGCCTTCTAGGTTCTCGCATCAGAGGAGAGATCAAAGTGTCTCCTCATTGCCTGAGGACCCAGCCCTTGGTCCAGGTGCCCCTAGGCCCCACAGTTTAACATAAGCTCCCTGCCCTAGCCAAAGTGATGTCCCCGTTTTTGTCCTTACCAATCCAAGTGTTCCACCAATCCTCTACTTATCCAAGTGTTGATTCCTCCCCTCTAGAGGATCGATTACTCCCTTCCACTCTGGTTTTCAGTGCTCTCTTAGCCACCCCATGTTCCAGAGTGGCCCACTTTGTATGTATCATATGCTGCCTGAGTTACATGTACATCTTATTTCTGCGTCCTGCGTTTGTAAGCTCCTGGAGGGTGGGTAGCATCCCTTAACACTTCTCTAATATTCTCCATGGCACCTAGTGCAGTGCTGGGCACAGAGTAGGTGCTCAATAAAGACTTACTGAATGAACAGCCTGGAGATATGTATATATTTATTATTATACAGATGTCACCAGACCCATTCTGGCTTCAAAGAGCTTCCATTGATCCTAGTATCCCAGGGATTTCCTTTGTGTCTAGAACTCTGACTGCTTTCTACCTTCATTTGCACACATGCTATCCTTTCTCTAAATCCCCAAAGAGCCTTCCATAGACACAGACTAGCCAGGGACAGGGCTCCACCTTGTTCTTCCTCTCTTATAGTTCCTTAGCTAGGTTTAACAGCAGCTGGTACACTCATATTCCTTTCTTGGGAAATAATTGATGCCCCAGAGGAAATGCCATATACAGCCAGTCTTGCCTCCTAATACATTCAGTATTTAGCCACTTGTCTGTTGCCCTCTTAAGGACAGAAAAGAAAGGATTCTACAAAACTACCTCTGAGATGACACTAATGGCAAAGAGCATATTTCCTCTCTATCCTCCCATTTTGGGGACTCAAAATTTTCCATTTTTATTTTTTAATGTGCATAGTTTAGTTTTTTATGAACTATACCTACATAAATAATCAATGCTTGCAATGCTTCTAAAAAGCAATTCCCTGCTTTATTCCTCTCTTAATAAACCCAGTTCATCCTTTTTTTTTTAATATTTTTTAATTGTTAATGGACCTTTATTTTATTCATTTATTTTTATGTAGTGCTGAGGATCGAACCCAGTGCCTCACGCGTGCCAGGCAAGCGCTCTACCACTGAGCCACAACGCCAGCCCCCAGTTCATCTTTTTAAGCAGACTATTAGTGTTTATTTTCATTTCTTTCCTTAATAACTTGAGTTTGGAGACTTATCCCCTGATTTCCCACTGTGAAGAAGGAAGACACAATTCTCTGCTCTCTGCCCTGTAGTGCACACTTCCTCATCCATCCCCAGCCCTTCAATGTGGTCCTAACATTGAATAAGTAACCAGTCTGTCCATTATTATGTCTGCGTAAAGGATATTTACACCTGGGTTCCTGCACAAGTTTTTGTCTTCCCTGGAGTCCATAAGTGCTCTCCCCACCACTTCTGCTTTATTTCCTATGACCTTATTACTAGTCTAATCCCAAAGTCCTCCCCCGTTGCTAAAGATCTCAAGATGCTCTTGTAATTTAGTCTGATGTCTTTCTTCTGAAGTTTCCTGACCTTGAATCTGGAGCCTTTGTTCCCTCACCTGTGCACATCTTCCTGTATCTCCCTTCAACGTCATACTGAGGATCCTGGGTTGGCTCCGTTTCTTTGTCTTTTGTCTTCCCTATTAATTTCATTTTGGTGAAACATCATCTAGTAACTTCCTGAGAAAAAGTGCCTGGAAGTTAAATTTTTTAAGTCTATCTGGAAATATCATTATCCCATTTTCACATCTAAGAGTTTTGCTATATAGGATTCTTGAGTGAAAATAATTTTACTTGGGGATTTCAAAGGATGGTGCCACTCACTGCCTTCTGGCTTCCATCATTGCTGTTGAGAATTCTTGTAGACCTTGGTTCCTGATCCTTTGAGTGTGACATGCTATTTACTGGAAGGTTTGGAGTTTTCTCTGTGTCTTCACTTAGATTTCTTGATGTGCCTTTGTATGATTTTTCCTCCCTCCTTGTGCTGTGTAACTCAGCCCTTTGTTCTGGGAATTCATAGCCTTTTGGTCTTGGGAAATTGTGTTGACTTATTTCTTGATGATTTTTCCCTCCATTTTTTTTCCTGTTTTCTCAAATTTATTATATCTAGCCTTCATGTATCTCTTGAATGCATTTTGAGTATCCATGATAAGCCAAAATGTTTCTAGGTTATAACAATGGTAAGGGTAAAAAAGGTCTGCACTCATGGAGTTTATATTCTAATGGAGGGAAATAGGCAATAAGTTAAAGTAAAAAAATAAAATAATAGCACCATGGCAAATAGCACTGTGACAGATAGTGACTTGATTATTTTATAATGGGTGATTAGAAAGGAGTTCTCTAAGAAGATGGAATTAAAGCTGTCTTGAGTGATGAAAAAGGAAGAAAGAAGATGGTGTCAGGAAAGTTGATGTTCTAAGGCAGGGACAAGTGGAGTGCAGAAGGACTATGTCTAAAGTTTGGTTATGGAAGAGTAGAGAGAGCAAGAGATGGAGGTGGACAGATATGCAGAGATGAATCACAAGGCCTTGGAGACCATTCTAAAGAGATTGGATTTTATTTCTTAGTGCAATGGGAAGAAAACAAAGCATAAGCAGAGGACTAAATTCAATTTAGTAAGCAAGTATTGTGCACCTATTACGTGCCACTGCTCTCAACACTTGGCACATTCCTTTCCTCAAGAAACTTACATTCTAAAAGGAAGTGACAGACAGTAAAAGTAAGCAAAATGAATACAAACTTTATAGCATGTTAGAAAATAAGTGTAATGGGCAAGGAAAAATCCAATCTGTTTATTTGAAGAAATGAATACAAGGGAGAGAGGGCTTAGGTGATCTAGAGATGAGGCTTTTGTAAGATGGTGGTTTTGACTCCTGTGATAGAAAAAATGGAGAGGTGAACATGTTTGGAATATGTTTTGAGGGGAAGGTCAACAGGACTTACTTGGAGGTGGTTAGGAAAAAAGAAATGGCTAGGGTTTTGAACAAGGATATAGATGAAAGTTAAGAAGTAGGTTTAGGAGCAATGGTGATAAAAGTCAATAGTTCTGTTTTGCTTATGTTACATTTGAGATAATCCATTGGGCATCTAGTGGAGAAGTCAAGCAGTTAATTGACTATAG
The DNA here is from genome assembly GCA_004024805.1 of Geosciurus inauris. Lineage (NCBI taxonomy): Eukaryota > Metazoa > Chordata > Mammalia > Rodentia > Sciuridae > Geosciurus > Geosciurus inauris. Next base: position 10,250 of record PVHX01002441.1, read on the forward strand.
AGGTCAGGGCTGGAGAAACTGGATTGGGAGCATAGATAGATGCCACTTAAAATCATGATGTGAGTGTGAAGGTCTTAACTAGAATGGATCCATACTGATCCCTGGGCTTCAATATATAGATTTGCCAGGCGGAAAAGCTGGTAAAAGGAACAGAAGCAGCAGCCAGTTGGGCAGAAAGAGGCCAGTAGTAGGGGAGTGAAACCCAAGAGAAGATATTTAAAGGAGGGTGTGGCCAACTGAGTCTAGTGCTGCTGAGAAGTCACGGAGGGGACAGCAGGGAAGTGATGGCTTTGGCAATGTGGAGAGGATGGAAGATGAAGTAGAACAATTACAACATTCAAAAAGTTGAGCAGAAAAGGGACGCTAATAGTTGGGACACTAGGTGGAGGGCTTTTGGTCTGTGTCAGATATGGTACATTCGCCTCATCAGGTGCCCTCTCCATCCTGCCCTGTCCCCTGCAAGTATGATCTGTGTGGAATGTATTAACCAGGGTCTCTTGCCCTCTCTCTTCTAATTGGGCTTAGCTAATGCATCGTAACTGCAGGAGATCCAAGGGTGGGAGCACAGAAGCTGGTGCACAGAAGCTGCCTTTGTCCTTTGCCAGGAGTTGGCTGATGCTACTTTCCCCTACCTTGCCATAGCTCTTGCTGGAGCCACAGGTCTCTCCAAAGTTCCAGTGCTCCTCCCTCACCCTTTCAGAGCTGGGGTCAGTAACTGCACTGGCCCACCCAGGAATGCTTTGCTGTTCCTTTTAAATAGTTCGTCTGTTAAACTCTCCTTAATTACTCCTTTTGAGTAGTGGCCATGGCAACAAATTAACTTCAGGTGTGGGCAATGGAGGAAAGAGGAGGAAGGTGGAAATGAGACACTGCTGGGTTGATTGTGGAACTAAGGAAACTGCTTGTGCTACACATTTTTGGGGGAGGGTGAGCAAAGAAGGTCCCTTAAAGCCTGGTTGTATTTACATTAAATTTAAAGGCTATGAGAATAAACATAATGAGCTAAGATGTGATTATTCAGGTAATCTTCTTCGGGGTGTGATGAAGAGAATGGAGTGGAGAGACAGCCTGGAGAGCATGCTTGGCTTGCTTGTAGGAGTGATGGGCTGGTCCCCAATCTAGCTCATGGACTTGAGAGGAGAGACGGTTCTTGAAGAATCTTCCTGAAGGAGTCAGGAGCACTTTTGGATAAAAGAAGATTGAATGATGAAATGATGACAAAAATTTTGATAGACTTGTTCTTTCATCTCAACATTTATACCTCTTATTCTCTTTCTTTTAATTACCTAGGACCTCCAGTGCAAGGTTGAACAGAAGTCATGATGTCATCATTTTGTTCTTGGTTTTTAAGGGGATGCTTCTACTTTTTAATTGGAATTAAGTATGTTCAATTTGACGTTTGATATATAATTTTATAATATTCTTTATAGAGTAAGAAAGTGTAATTCTTAGTTTAAACATTTTCATTAGGAATGGGTATTGAATTATATCAAATGCCTTTCTATTTCTATTCAAATGATCATGTGTTTTCCCTTTATTAACGAATAATATTAATGAATATGTTAAATCAAGTTTTCATTCCTGGGACAACAATCATTGAATGATTTTCTGCTTGATTCCATTTATTAATTTTATTTACAATTTTTATGTTTATATATATAACTAAAATGAAACTAAAGGTTTCCTTTCTCTACATAATTTTAGTATTATTTATATTAGGTTCATAAAATGATTTGGTAAGCATTCCCTCAGCTTTCTGTACTACTTCATTTCAGGCAGAAATTATTTTCTTTTTTCCCCAAAGTTTTCATAAAACTTGCCTACAAACCCATATGGACCTGGTGTTTATTTTTGTTGGGGGCTGGGTTCAGGGAAGGAGGTCTTTAAATGTTTTATTTTTGCTGGGCACGGTGGTGCATGCCTGTAATCACAGCACTTTAAGGCTGAGATAGGAGAGTCGTGAGTTCAATGGCAAGGTGCTAAGCAACTCACTGAGACCCTGTCTCTAAATAAAATACAAAATGGGGCTGGGGATGTGGCTCAGTGGTTGAGTACTCCTGAGTTCGATCCCTGGTACAAAAAAAAAAGTTATATTTCTAATTTTACTTAATGAATGATTATAGATCTATTCAGGTTTTCCATGTCATCAGGAGTGAGTTTGGATAAGTTATATTTTATATGAAGTTGTCTGTTGAGTCATTATGTTCAAAATTATTAATATAAGGTTCTTAACAGTGTAGTTTGGTCCTGTTTTTATTTATTTCTAATTTTTTTGTATATTTTTACCTTATCTTGGTCAATTTTGCTGAAGATTTGCTATGTTGTCTTTTCAAAAAACAAACTTTCACTGTTGTTGAATATTTTGTTTATTTATTATTTCTATTTCACTTATATTTGTTCATTTTTCCTTTCCTCTTGACTTTTTTGAGGGCTTACTCTATTCTTTTTAACCTACTGAGATAGACATAGTTTAATTTCACTATTTCTTTTTTCTCCAACATATGCATCTAAGACTAAATTTCCATCTAAGTAATGCTGTGGTGGACTTAAAGCTATGTCTGTAAGATATTTGATACTCTTCTTCCTTTGATATTCCTTCCACCTCTACTCAAGAAGGAGAGGAGCTGGAGGATAAGAATTTTATATTTTTTCTTTCTCCCTCATGTACCTCACTCCTACCATTTCTACTTCTTTACTAATATATTTTCCATTCTCCCATTCTCCCAATGTAGCTATATTTTAATTTTTGTTTGTATCAATATTAGGTGAATACTATGCAAATATTGAGAAATCCATGTACTAAAATTTCCTTTTCTGAATAATTTTCCCCTATCCTCTGCCCCCTAAATAATTTTAGTCATTTTGTTCATCAGTGTACTCAATTAATTCAGATAAATGTGTAAAAGTGTACAAAGCAACAACAACAAAAAATAACAAAGAGGGAATGAGGGTGTCGATGAGTGGAAGACCCTCACTTAGCATGTTCAAGCCTCACCAGCAAAACAAGGTGGTAGAGCTTAATTCCGCCTTCCTTGAGTATTAGTTGGACTTAGTGACTTAGGAATACTAAAGCAGTGATGACATGTGAACTTGAAATTGGAAGGTCTATCTTCAGATCACTTCAGATCCAGCTGGTATGTTGACTGCAGCCTTATGGCAGACCCAGAACCAGAACCACCCAGATAAGTTGCTCTCTGATTCCTGACTCACAGAAACTATGATATAATACTTAAATTTTTATTTACATAGATGCTAAAATTGGGGGTAATTTTTTATGTAGTAATAAGCAACTGTTTTACCTATATCAAACTCTGCCAAGTGTCATTGTCTTTCAATTATAATATTTTGAAATTTTCATTATGATACTTTGGTCCATGAATAATTTAGAAATGTTTTAAAGTTTTATGAATGTGTAAGCTTCTAAATCATCTTTGATTTTTAATTTTATTACATTGTGGTCAGAGATCATTGTCTGCATTATTGACAAGATGAAAATCATTTAGACATTGTTTTATTCTTAAAAAGAGGCCTGTCAGCCGGGCACAGTGATGCATACCTGTAATCCCAGCAGCTTGGGAGGCTGGGATAGGAGAACTGTGAGTTCAAAGCCAGTCTTGGCAAAAGTGAGATACTAAGCAATTCAGTGAGACCCTATCTCTAAATAAAATACAAAATAGGGCTGGGGATATGGCTCAGTGGTTGACAGCCTCTGAGTTTCATCCCCAGTACCAAAAAAAAAAAAAAAAAGTTTGTAAGTTATGGCTTTATTATGTCATTATACATGAAAGGAGATAGGTACTTTCCAAAGCCCTGACTAAAAAGAAGTTTTGGATGCATTTATATTGTTAGAAAATATGTTTATTCAAATATTTTGAACAGAGCAAATATTATCAAACAAGAAAGTTGTTTAATGAAGCAAACACTTTAGATGAAAAGTTTTACCTGATTCTACAGACCATAATCCAGTATCTGGAATTGAGGAATCTGGAAAGAATCTTTTGTTACATTTGCAAGAAGAGTTTTGAGATAAACATTTGCAAGAAGAGTTTTGAGATAATAGGAAACGGAATTGGGAGGATTATGGTTACAAATTGCCACGCAACTCTGCCCAGAACTGTGATGCTCTCTGTTAATTCCCTTGGCCGGATACCTATCAGAACATGCAGGAGGAGAGAACATCACTCCTTGTTTCCTTCTGATACTCCTTTCAGCAGCTGCTGCTATTTAGGAGAGCCGACATTCCCAACAATAAGCATAGAAATTCTACTGGCTAATGGCAGGAGAAAAGACAGGCTAGAAGCTTAAAAACTTAACACAATAGAAGAAAATTAGGAAAAATTAAACAATATTTAGCATATTATGTTTTACTTTGACGGTGATGTTGACTATTTTGCTTCTACATCCAGGCATTGGTCATTTTCTTCCCTAAATGTTCCATAAAACTCAAAAAGACTATTTCCACTATTAAGTTCAGGGTTCTGTATATGCCCATTGGATAAATTTTTTATGCAAATATGCCACATCATTATTAGAATTATATTCCATGGTTCAAATATTTTAGATCCTTAGTGATTTTTCCTCTTTAAGTATCAATTGTCAAGAAAGATATGTTCCAAAATCTGCTACTATGACGGTTATGTATCCAGTTCCCTTTGTGGAATTCTCTCAATCATTACATTCATTAGAGCTTAGAAGTGTTAGTTTCCAGACAAGTTGCTCCTTCCTTTTATCAGAATGTTATATCCTTCTTTCTCTAACCTGATAATACTTCTTTCATTTTTTCTCTGATACTAATTTAATTACGTCAGCTTTCCTTTGGTTGTTATTGGCTAATGTATCATTTTTAATCTTTCAGTGTCATTTTTTTTGTTTTGTTTTATGTTTCCTTTTTTTTTGGTACCAGGGATTGAACTCAGGGGTACTTGACCACTGAGCCACATCCCCAGCCCTATTTTGTGTTTTATGTAGAGACAGGGTCTCACTGAGTTGCTTAGTGCCTCGCCATTGCTGAGACTGGCTTTGAACTCGCAATTCTCCTGTCTCAGCCTCTGAAGGTGCTGAGATTACAGGCATGTGCCACCGCGCTCAGCATGTTTTGTTTCTTAATGCTAGAAGTTGGTCTTCTGGCAAATATGAGTTTATTCTGTTTACATTTACTATGATTACTGATAAAGCAATTAATTTCTATCACATTGTTTATGATTTCTATTTATTTTCCTCTTCCCACCTCTTTCTCCTGTTTGTAGGATTGATTGAGGCTTCTTTATCCCATTATTTCTCTTCTCCTGGTTTGGAACTTACATATTCTCTTTCCATTTGCCCATAAAATTTTATGTGCATACTTGAATTTAAAAAATAAAGTTTATCTGTGTCCCTTTGAAATAATACAAGACCTTGGAATGCTTTAACTTGGACCACCTCCTCATCTGATGTAACATTACCACAGCAGCTTTGTTCCATACTTGTGTTGCTTCCATTTTCTGTGACAACAATGCTCCTAAGACAGGTTTGTCATTCCTCTGAGTATGCATGTGCCAGAGTTCCTCTAGGATGAAACTATGGGTCACAGGCTGATAGCTTTACCAGGTAAGGCCAAATAATTTTTTAAAGTAGTCACACCAATTCACACTTCCCCTGTGGGGTTGAACCATCTTCTTGTTTTTCATTTTTGGTAATGTCTGTCTTGTGAACATCTGCCTGTCTAGTTGACAAGTATTAGAACACTGGTTAAAATTTGTATTTCCTCTGCTGGAGTTGTAGCTCATTGGTAAAACGCTTGCTTATCGCATGTGAGGTACTGGGTTTGATCCTCAGCCCCAGATAAAAAAATAAATAAATAAAGATATTGTGTCCATCTACACCTAATTTTTTTTTAAATTGCATTTATTGGTTGCCAAGGAGGGTTATGTAGGGTTACTTTTGGGATTTCCTTTCCTGGTAGTGCCTGCTCAAATGTTTTATCATTTTTCTCTCAGACTATCTTTTGCATACTCTTCTGCAGTCCTTGATGTACTCTTGATCCAAGCCTTTTGTCAGTTGTGTTTATTACCAGTATCTTCCCCCATTTGTAACTTGTATTTTCACACTCTTTAGTGTCTTGGTTATCAGAATTTCTTAACTTTAATCCTGGAGACTATCAATCTATACCTTTGTGGGAAGTGCTTTTTCATCTTAAGAGATCCATCTCTACTCTAAGATATCCTCTTGTATTACCTGTTAGAAGATAATATCTTATGGATTTACAGGTTATGTTACAGCGTAAAATTTAAGCAAAGTTGCAGTTATGGTTTAACAGTTAAAGTTATATTGGTTTTCCTTCAAATGTTGATTTAACTTTTCTTAAGACGATCCTGAGCACACCATGTTTTAGTGTTAAGATTCCAGTTAGCCGCTGCTGCTGCTGCTGTTCTGTAGAGTTAATGCTTTTTCATATTTACTCTCATATTTACCAGCCTTTTTGTTCAGTAATTAAGGCTCTTGGGGTTATACTCTCCAATTTTTGTCTCCTGATGGGAAAAGGGGTCATTTCTTCGTGTGTGTGTGTGTGTGTGTGTGTGTGTGTGTGTGTGTTCTATTGTTTGGTTGCATTTTGGAGGGAGGGAGCTAAGCAGGTGCTCTGCCCCTGGCCCCGCTTCATGTGTTTTAGATTACATTGTGAGCTCATCTTCAGGGGGGCATCCTGAGGACATTCCATGTGGTGCCTTGCCAGTCAACCCACGTGCAGTATGAGTTAGTACGAATTTTATGTCTATTTTTTGGCTTAGGGGTATCCTGCATCACAAACCAAAAATCTGTGTACCAGGCAGGGGTTTCTATTTCTCAGAAGTCTTAGGAAAAGCTCCCCTGCTTCTCTCTCTTCTGCCATGGGGTGGTCTTCCTTCGACCTGGCCTTTCTCTGAATCTGTGGTCCTCACAGGGTGAGGCCTCAGCTGTGACTCCCTGCTTGATACCAAACCAATATTTCATATGCTGAGTTGTCAAGGATGACCCGAGGCAGAGGGTTTGGTGCAAGGGAGGCGTCACACACCTGCTACTCATGCTATCTGGATTTTCACAGTTACTCAGGACTTTAAGGCTGAAATGCCTTCAGCGAGGCAGTGGTGCTCACCTATGTTCTTGCAAAACTGAAAACTAATCAGCTACTTAACTCATAGTGCCACTGGCAGAAACATGTTTTCTTAACATTGGCTGGCAATGTGGTGAGGCAATTGGCTGGCTCAGGGTGAGTTATGTTTATCAGCTGTAAAGTTGGTTCAAGATACAAGTTTCAAAACTCCCCATAGCAAATCCAAAGTGACTCTGTGAACTTGACCAAGAAGAGAGCATAACAAGGAAGCTCATGTGATCCTGGCACATGCTATGGTATGAGAGAGCGAGGCCTTCGTGGAACAGATAGCTCCTTTTAAAAAAATGAGATTGCTATTTCTCCCTAGGTCTCTTATTTATTGAAGGAAATAATCCATTTTCCTCATTACTTAAACTTTCTTTATGTTGGTTGCCTTGTCCCTAAAACAGTCATTAGATGTCTGCCTAAAGGCAGAAGCCTGAATCTAAGCATTTTGGGGGAGATTAATAATGTAAGCATCCTAAGGCTACGTGACTAAAAAATGAATTAGGAGTAGAGCCAGGGTCTTCCTGCTTCCAGAGCCCATGCTTTTCACCACTGACACTAAGGTATGGGACCATTGCTTTTCCAAGAGGCCTGCAAGAAAGTATATGAAATTGGCTCCCAGTACTATGAGAAACAGGGAGAGACTCAGAGGGTACAGGGTATAAGCAGCATTTTCCCTCCTTTGGATGGACCAAAGTCATGGCAGGAGTCAAGTCACAGGTTCCCAGAGTTAGAAGGGATCCTAGATGCTCTTTAGGCCCTCAGCAGATTGGTTGATTTTTCCTAAAGTCAAAATAATTGGCAGAGCCAAGACTAGAAGAGGCCTACAGTTCCCCAAGTGGGGCATCTTGACTTGTTTGCGTTTACTGTTAATTTTGCACAGTTCTTAGGGCCACTTGCTCAGTCTCAAAATCTCTATAAAGAGACACATGTGAAGGGTTGGTGATATTGGCAGCAATGGTTTATTGTCATCATGAGAATAAATAGCCATTGTATTTTCTTTCTAATGAGTGTGGGAGGGAGGAAGTTTACAAAGGTAAGACTCACTGTTCAAAGCCCCATATTCTTAAATTACAGATGGTTTGTCTAGCAATTATCATTAGTTTAAATTTTTCTATGCATTTAAATACTGCATTTCTCTTTGAATTCAGGTAACACCAAACGCTAGAGGGGTTTCTAAAGCTGATACCAGAGGCCATCCCTGGCTCCACTCCTTCCTTCATCTGTATAAGTTGTTCTCAGTTATTATTGTCTTAGAGTGCTGGACTGGGATTAATCCCAGATTTAGACTTTGACCATACACTTTTTGATCACACATGAGAAAAATAAGGGGAATGAATAAAGATTATCCTGCTCCTAAATAATTTCTGTTGGATGCACATTCATGTGGTTCACACTACTTTCCTTCTGTCTCTGCAGACCACTCGTGGGAGACATCAATCACTTAGCCTGCTGCCCTGATCTTATTTAAGGAAATTTGCCCAAACTCCATCACCATGGCCAAACACCAACGTTAACTGCTTACTAAAGACCAAGCACAGTGGCAAGCCTATTACATGTATTAATCCATTTAAGTCTCACAATAATGCCATAAAACAGGTACTTTTATCTCTTTTTCACACGAGAATACCAAAATCCAGAGGCATTTAAGCAACTTGCCTGTGGTAGGGATAGAGGTCAGACTCTTACTAAACAAGTCAAAGGATTACTACCTGTGCAAGTACCACTGGCCTCGCTGATTGGCTCTGAGGTAAATCTTATCGAGGGTCATCCAGACATATGCCACACTTGCTTAAAATTTGCAGTCTGGCACACACAAAAAAATCAGGATTGAGCCAATCAAAAGCCTTTCTCAGGAAACTGGACTTTGGAGATCAAGAATAGAAGCAGAATCCTCTGCTTCTATTCTTGATCTCTCCTCTAGAGCTGTGATATAGAGTCTTAAAGTGTGGTCCAGTGTAAACAGCATCAACGAGTCATCCAAGAGTTTTTTAGAAAAGTGAAATCTCAGGCTCCTCCCTATACTTTCTCAATCAGAAGCTGCATTTTAATAACACTCCCAGATGACTTTTAAACCCTGAAATTTGAAGACTGATATAGTGACAACATGGTCATGAAGGTCCTGGGTAAGTGGAAGGATCTGTATAATTACACAACACTTCAACAGTGAATTACTAAGAAACATTACCTTATCGTGTAAAGCTTATCTCAGAAAGTAATAGTTTAATATCAGATGATCTGCTAATGGATGACCGCATCCACAGACAAATAGAAGAAAAAAAAAATACAGTGACTATCTAGAAACATTAAAAGAATGGGGGAGGGTATTAAAGTCTAAAAAGCTAAGGATTATTTGAAGTACTCTAAGAAAATTAGGAATAGAAAAACACTACTGGAAACTGGATGTTTGTGTGCACAAAACTCATGTTGAAATCTGATCCCCAAAGTGATGGTATTTGTAGGTGAAGCTTTAGAAAGGTGATTAGGTCATGAGTGCAGAGCACTTGTGACTGGAATTAGTGCCCTTATAAAATCGACCTCAGAGAGAACCCCTTTCACCATATAAGGTTATAGTGAAAAGAGTGTTATGAATCAAGAAGTGAGTCCTTGACAGGCACAGAATCTGCCTTGATCTTGGACTTCCCAGCCTCCAGAACTGAGAGAAATAAGTTTTTGTTGTTTATAAGCCACCTAGCCTGTGGTATTCCATTACAGCAGCTCAAAAAGACTAAGATATACTTTTTAGCCAGATAAAGGCTCACAAAAATCCACAATTATCGACCCTAGTGAACTTTCTTTCATGTTCATAAGAGACTAAGGGTACTCTCTGTCACAGCTGCTGTTCCATGCAGTGTTTGAGGTCTTGGCTCACATGACAGGATAAGGAAGGTTGGAATTACATGAATTAGAAGAAAAGAGTCAAAACTATCTTTCAGCTGATAAAATAGTAAGTTTTCTACACAAGTGACCAACAGAATGAACAAAATATCAGAATTAATAATATGGTAAAACTGATAACTATAGATTAACTTATAAGAATCATTTGCTTTATATCAGCCTAATCAACTATAGGTTATAATTTTAAAAAATATTTTTGCATAATGGCACTGTGTGCTTTTGAAATCCTTGTAGATACATGTATCTGTGATTCATTCAAGTGGTGCAGTGTATTTATGAATATACTACTTATTATTTATTCTGTAATTGAAACTGTGCTGTACCTTTTTTTTGGGGGGGGATGCTGGAGATTAAACTCAGGGATGCTTTACTACTGAGCCACATGCCACATCCCCAGTCCTTTTTATTTTTTATTTTCAGATAGGGTATAACTAAGTTTTGGGGGGCCTTGCTAAGTTGCTGAGGCTGGTCTTAAACTTGCCATCCTCCTGCCTGAGCCTCCCCAGTCACTGGAATTACAGGTATGCACCACCACACCAAGCCTGAACTATTTTCAATGCACCTCATTGTACACATGTATATGGGGAGGTGGCCAGTGCCTTGTTAGGGGGTGGTTCTTCCTGCCAAGAAGGGTGTAAGTGACCTGAGAAATTAAAGCCTAGAATAATTAGTGAAAAACAAAAGACCAAGTCAGAAAAAATAGTTTTGAAGATGGAGACCCTGATAGGTCCAGTCCACACAGGAACTGGAGCTAGACAATTAGAAAATGGCTCCTGTGGTTTATTTAAGGGGGTACATCAAAGGCAGGGATAGGGTTTCAGGGGTGGAGTCTTGCTTCATGATGTCTTGCAGTCAGTAGGTTGATTGGTATCTTGGCAGGTCACACCCATCTCAGAGGGACTGTGCGGCTATAGCAGGTCACCTCATCTCCAGGCTGAGGCAGGAGGATGGGAAGTTTAAGGCCAGCCTCAGCAACAATGTGTCTGGGCAGTCAATCAGAGGAAATGTCCACTGGAAGTTCCCAGACACCAAATTCTCCTATTAGGCTTTGATGCGCGATGTCTACACAGCCCATGAATGGCTCTCAACACATGTGTGACTATTTCTCCAGAGGGAGAATTACTAAGTCAAAGGATATGCATATTATCAGATACTGCTAAATTGTTCCAGAAAGAAAATTTCAAATTGCCATATTTTCAAAATTTTAAGTTCTTCATAATCAAGTTTCAAAATTAAAAGATATAAAGCAGATCTAAGCAGCCAGAGAAAACATTTTTATGAATAGGATGACAATGTCAAAATTCTCCAAACTAATTTCCTCCAATCCTTCTCACACAATAAAATTTCTGTTAATGTCAACATAACTTCAGTTAAAAAAGCAGCATGATTTCTAAAAAAGAAAATGGATTTTTCAATTGTAAATCCAAACTTGATTTACAATAGACTCTGTTAAGCAATTAGAAGCTATAAACTATGTATAGCAATCTATTTCTATCTTAAAATCATGGTACTGTTTTTTTTAAAAAAGGCACAAGATACAGAACTAGTACTGATATATATTCAAGGATCCCTATATATCCAAGGACATATGAAATGCATTAATGAAGTAGCTGTTTATGGGGGTGAGAAGAATAGGAATGAAAAATGGAGAAAATATAACTAAAACAAGACCTCGCATGGACTAATGATCACTATGTACCAAGAATTGAGTGTAATTGAATCCATTCTCTACGCTGGAAGTCCAAGAAAAGAAAAGAACTGAAAAAGAGATGGAAAATAAAGGACATGAGTAAAGTCAGTGAGCCTATTTTAAGACAGAAGCATGGTCCCACAAAGACAACCCATCTGCTGCAACTTTAGTTCTCGTTACATCCAACCCATGGTAAGCGCTGTTCTTGGGCTCTGCAGAGGTTCCCTTATGGGCCCTGCCTTACATGAACCCTTCTGGTTCTCTGAGGCAGCTCAAGTGTGTGACTGCTCCTCACATAATCCATTATCCTGGCAGTTGTTTTGTGGGGTTTCTTTTTGCTTCCTTCCTGGTAGCAGACAAAACTCAGGGTTCTCATGTTCTTCAGAAATCAGCTGCTTTTGTAAAAAGCCTTTAACACATAGGTCTTTGGGGAACACTCACTATCCAAACTATGGCACCCCCACCTCAGCCCCATGTCACCATAGACAGATTAGACACATGAAATACAAAGGTCTGTGGGCCACATACTTTATTAGAACCTTCTTTACAAGTCTAAAGAAATGACCCAAAGGGCTGATTAGAAGTCTCCTCTATAGAGGTGGAGGCATCTCCTTGTGTGTATCAAAATAAAGTCAGTGGTAAAAGCAAGCCCAACAAAATTCTGCCTATGATGATTATTTGGAAACTTAAATTTTTATTTAAGTCTGGTTGGGTGCAGGGGTGCATGCCTGCAATCCCAGTGGCTGGGGAGGCTGAGTCAGGAGGATCCAAGTTTGGGGCCAACCTCGGCAACTTAGCAAGGCCCTAAGCAACTTAGTGAGACCTTGTCTCAAAATAAAATACAAAAATGGGGGCTGGGGATGTGAATCAGTGGTTAAGCACCCCTGGGTTTAATCCCTGGTACCAAAAAAGTCTGTGTCTCCCCTCCCCCAAATCCCACTGGCTCCCAGCTTCACTTGCATGCACCTCTGTTTCTCCACTGTCTGGGTTGGGGGTATCAGGTCAGGACTGGAGGGAGCTGAAAGGCATAAGATAAATAAAATAAAAACAACCACTGTTCTAGATTCCAAGATCTCATGTTCACCTGCCTCACTTGGGTACTGGCCAGCCAGGGATAGGGACAGAGTTGAGTCCTAGGGCACTGCTGTCTCTGCTACGTGGTACTTCCGACTTCACCTCATCCTTTCAAAGTCAGGCAGGAACCCTTTTTCCAAACAGCAAAGAAAGGGAAGACTCTGCCTGAGAAAGAGGCAGTAAAGGTGAAGATGGGCACCTGGGTGTCTGCATCTAGGAGGGTCACGCGCCCAGCCTCATAGTCCAGGGTGACATCTATGCAGTGAGGGATCTCGCTCAGCGGCAGGTCGGTTCCTGGGGAGGTGCTGGCCCAGCACTGCTGGTGCGAAATGATCACGGCCCAGATTCCTTCCTGGCTGCTCAGGCTCATCTCCCCCTTCCTCCTTACTTCCTCAGCAGCCACCCCCACTGTGCAGCCACCTCCATCGCCGAGCTGCACTTCCACCTGCCAGCGGTGGAGTCCGGAGCAGAAGCCTGGAGAGCCCAGCACCACCGGCAAACCATCGAAACGCAGGGGGCTGTTAGGCAGGTTCTGCTTCTTCCTCGTATACCTCACTGACTTTCTGTCCTCTGAGAGGACCAGGCTTGCACTGGCGGTCTGAGGGTCCAGAGTGACGATCACTAGAGGAAGGAGAGCGCAGACATCAGCAGAACTGGCAACAACCAGGGAGGTGCCAAGAGCAGGAAACGGGCCTTGCTGCGACCTGACAGTGGCCTGCTTCTCTGAATCTGTTTCTGTGTCTGTTCCATAAGGACAGATAAGGGCAACTTCTCTACCTAAATGTCAAGCAGTGCTTGCTTCTCAAAGAGCAGCAGCAGCATAGCCTGGGGTTTGTCAGACACATTACATTGGGCCCTATCCCAGACCAACGAAGACAGAATCTGTTTTAACAAGATCCCTAGATGTTTTTTCTTCACATTAGAAAAATCACTGATGTATTTCAAAATGACATAATGCTTGTGGAAATAATTTCTAAATTAAGCACCAACTTAAAAGTAAATGCTATAGCCAGGCATGGTGGTGCATGCCTGTAATCTCAGCAACTTGAGAGATTGGGGCAGAAGGATCACAAGTTGGAGGCCAGCCTTAGCAGTTCAGTGAGACCCTGTCTCATAATAAAAAAGCAGCGGAGTTGGAGCTGTGACTCAGTGATAGAGTGCTTGCCTCACATGTATGAAGCAGTAGGTTCAATCCTCAGTACCACATAAAAATAAAACCGGGCACGGTGGCACAAGCCTGTAATCCCAGCACTTAGGGAGCCTGAGACAAGAGAATCGTGAGTTCAAAGCCAGTCTCAGCAATGGCGAGGTGCTATGCAACTCAGTGAGACCCTGTCTCTACATAAAACACAAAACAGAGCTGGGGATGTGACTCAGTGGTCGAGTGCCCCTGAGTTCAATCTCTAGTACCAAAAATAAGTAAGTAAGTAAGTAAAATAAAGGCATTGTGTCCATCTACAACTAAAACATATTTTTTAAAAAAGCAGGGGGCTGGGTATGTGGTTCAGTTGTAGATCACCCCTGGATTCAATCCCTAGTAATCTCCCCATCCACCTACCCCCACACAAAAGGAAATGCTATCTTTCAAAAATTGTACAGTATTATTCAAACCTATGAGAATCTAGCACAATGCCAGGCAAAAATCAAGGACTTGTTAGGAATTTTGAATGAATAATATCTATACAAATAACTAATGTTAATTGAACACTTATTATGTACCAGGGATTATATTAGCTCTTTGAGTGTATATTAGCTCTTTAATCTTCACAGCTCTTTATGGGGTAAGCACTATTATCATTTCCATTTTATAGATGAACTTTGGGATGAAGAGGCTTAATAATCTGCCCAGCACCTTATAGCTAGCAAGAGCCAAAATAGAGAACCCAATCAAGCTCCAGAATGCATGCATTTAATTGCTCTGTTTGCTGCTCAGTGTGGGGGCGTGCCACAAGATGGCGCCGAGCACTCAGCTCAGTGCTGACCACGCTGCCTGAGAAGCCACCTCCCCACACTTTTATTGGCTGACCTCTGCCCCCGTAATGCTTTAGCCAAGTGACCCTATACTGTTTTCAGGTGGACAGCCCCTTCCGCATTATTAGCTTAGAAACCGGACACCACTGGGCCCTCCTTCCTATATAAGCCTGTGAACCCTCTCAATAAATTGGTACTTGCTTAGACCCCCTGGTACATGGCGATTTGTGCCAGGCGGCCTTCCTCTCTCAGTCCGACCCCATCAGAGACTTCCAGGGTGCCCCTCTCACTCGCTGGCCGAAAGGGAGTTCGCTACCTGGCTGGGAGTACCCCGACAGTCAGGATGAAAGGATAAATGAAGATTGGCTCCCCAAACCCTTAGTTATTTACCTGAATCTGTTTCCAGATGATGCACCAAGTTTTCTGAGGGAAGCAGAAATAGAAAGGTCTGTGACTTAATGTTTCTTAAAAGCACTCCCAGAGCAGGTTGTTCTGGCTACAATGTGAAGACAGGGACAGGAGAAGGCTCTGCTTCTGCTGTGGTCTAATTGAAGAGAACTGGCCTCACCTTCCTGGACTTGCAGTCCAGTACTTGTCCTTGGGGAAAGGAGGAGATACTTTGGGGGTGACTCCCATGAATAAAGTGGGTTCACTTTGAGAAGCTTTGGGAGGGAAGACACTTAAGCCAGGTTTTAAAGGGAGGAAAAAAATGGAGATGGGTGGAAGGCAGAAGGACAACTAATAGGAGTGGGGGAAGCTTCAACTCCTTCCCTTTTACCTGAAAAATTTTTCATCATCTCTGGGAGGGCAAGTATTTTCCTGTGAAGGTCACGAATCTTCTTGACAAGGTCAGAAGAAATGGCCTCTGGACTCACAAAAGTCTTCATCTCGTACCTGCAGACAAGTTGGTAACTGGTTAGGTCCAAATTCCAAAAATTGGGTGATACTAACCAAATGGGACTACAGTTAGACTAAAAAATGGTCCTAGTGGCTGTGGTGAATAATTAGATCAAGTATAATTTCTCTATCTTTGCTAAAAAGGTACAGTTACTAATGCAACAGGCCCTTCAGATAGAGTACAGGAACTGTTGGTTACCATAGCCTTAAGAATTGGAGGGTTGTTCTTTTAAGAGACTATTTGGAACAGTCTCTGCCTCCAGAGGGCAGTGCAGTACCATTTGAAAGACAGCATTAATTTTTTTTTTTTTTTTCCTGGTATCAGGAATTGAACCCAGGGGCGGTTAACCCCTGAGCCACATCCTCAGCCTTTTGTATTTTTTAATTTTGAAACAGAGTCTCACTAAGTTGCTTAGGTCCTTGTGAAGTTGCTGAGGCTGGCTTTGAACTTGTAATCCTCCTGCCTCAGCCTCCCAAGCTGCTGAGAATACAGGTGTGCACCACCATGCCTGGTGTAAATTATTCTTTCTAATTTGTGTGCTGAACTTTAAAAAGTGAAAGGGACTAGGAAGGAAGAAGAAAGGAGATAGGGGCTGGGGATGTAGCTCAGTGGTAGAGCACGATGCCTAGCACTCACTGAGGCCCTGGGGTCAATCTCAGTACCTAAAAAAAGAAAAAAGAAAAAGAAAAAAAAGGACATGAAAGAAAGTACATATTGCAGTAGAAAGCCCCTGATCCTGGTTCTAGTGCAGCCCTTATTAGTCACTAGCTGTCTGACCTTGTTAGTCACTTGTTAGTCACTGGCTGTGTGACCTTGCACAAGCATTTTACCCCCCTGGGCCTCGGCTTCTGCATCATACTAGAAGATCCCTAATGACCTTCAAGATCTCATACTGACAGTCTTTGAAAGCATGTTTGGAGACACTTCCTGATTCATGGACATGTGGGATTATCCCTACCCGCCCCCTCCATGAATAGGCACACAGCATACGCCAAGGGTTCCCTAGTCTTTGAGTCTTAGTGAGGATTGCTAATGCACCCAGCAGAGAGAAAAGGAAGGAGCACGCATTTACAATGCCTTTCAGCACCTGGCTGCTGTCCCATTTTGTTAGCATTGAAAAACTCTGAAGAAAGCAGGAAAAATGGATTTAGGAAAATGGAGGAATAAACAGGCTAGCCTTCCCAGCTTCCACGCTTATCATAGCCTACAGAAAATATTTTCCCTTTGAGTACTACTAATAGTGTGGATTAAAGATGTTCCTAGCTAGATCAACCTAAAAAACATGATTATTTAAAAGTCTATTTCCAGGAGAAAAAATATGTTCCCAACACCACCAGCCTATCAGTTTAAAAGTAAACCTTTAGAAATACAAAACTTTAGGGAGTTTGGAATTGGTGTGCGAGTGAGTGGCCCTTTTGTCTGTCAGTGCTTTTGACTTTCTGGGTGGCTATCCAGAGGGAGGAGGTGGTGGCAGTGTCTCAAGGATGCATATGAAGGGACTGGGGAGGTACCCTACCTGTTCTGGTTGACTCTGACATCCTACAAAAGAAAGACAACAACATGCACTTAATTTCCACATATCCTTCCTGTCAGGAATTCTGTTCCTCCTTTCTTCCTTAAAATATCAGCTCAAAACTCTTTCCCCACAGTGAGTTGTGTCTACTTAATACCTACTCATTAAACTGTCTTATTACCTCATTAAACTTGTCTATGTTTCCTTGCTAATGTGGACTCTGTAGCTAGTTCTTTTGTGCTAATTTCTCTGTTTCAGTCTTAGAGGGTAAGTTCTGCCTCCAAAGATTAAGAGCTGGTGGAGAGCAGGGACCAGCCTTGAGTTCTCAGCTGGACCTGATAAGAGACAGGATCATGGTAACCACAACAGGCCCCATTTATGGAATTCTCCCTGTGTGTCAGGGCCCATGTGGAGTATTTTATATGGATTCTTTCTTATAATGTTTGCAACAACCCTACCAAGAGGGTGCTATTATTTTCCCTGGGCATACAGAGGTTAAGAGTCTCCTCTAGTGATACAACTAGAAGAGCCAACATTCAAACCCAGGGATGTCTGAACCCATACCTCTTAACAAGACCACAGTGTATGCCTTGGGCAAATTGCTAAGCTCTCTGAGCTAGAGGAATTAGACAAGCATCTGTCCCTCCCATTAGAGATAATCTCCGCTTCCCTTTCTGTCTGTCTCCAGCATGTTCTAGCTCACAACATGGAGCCCCCTCCTGTGGAATCCCTCTGCTATCCCAAGAGTTGGTGGGGCATTTCTCACTTGTAGAAGCTCACTTGCTGGCTGTTGACACTTCTCCTCCAGCTCCTTCACTTGGATTCCAAGCCGGGTGACCTCCTCAGTGACCTTTGTGATATACTCATCCCTCTCCTTCCAGATCTGCTGCTCTAGCTCCCTCAGCCTGGCCAGCAGGCGATGCCTCTGGTCCTCCAGCTCCTGCTGCAGCCTCTCAAAAGTTGTTTCTACTTGTTGTTTCTTGTTTTCAATCTGAGTCTGTCAGGGAAAGAAAGATGGACATGGTTAGGGAGGGGTTCACAGATCTGGCTTCTGGAAGGATTATTTTATTTTATTTTATTTTATTGTGGGTACTCAGGGGCACTCAACTACTGAGCCACATCCTCAGACCTATTTTGTATTTTATTTGGAGACAGGGTCTCATTGAGTTGCTTAGCGCTTCACTGTTGCTGAGGCTGACTTTGAACTCTCGATCCTCCTGTCTCAGCCCCCTGAGCTGCTGAGATTACAGGCATGAGCCACCATGCCTGGCCCAGAAGGATTATTGATGTACTACTTATTATGAAGAGGAATAGGGAGTAAGGAGCTCTAAGACTCAATCCTCTAAATAAAACTGTGGTAAGTTGATAGGTCTCAGGATAAACTTACCAATGACAAGGGCTATGCTATTATTAGCTACAGATGTCACCTTGTGACAGAGCCACATTGAGCTTTTCAAAGGGCCTTCCACGCTACAGTGCCATCTTAACTCTACTGTACTTTCTATAGAATTAGATGGAGATGATTATGGTAATTTCTTAGAGAGAAATTAAGGCAAAAGGAAGTTGTGATTAGAATCAACACAGGTTGATGGACAAGTATGTGATCCTGGTTTTAGCCACTGAGGTTGCTATCTACAGGGCATGCTTTGATGAGAGTCAAGATCTGGAGAGATCTTCTGTCCTGATTGTCCATCTCTTTGGTCGAGGTACCAGCAATTCCCACATTGGGGATTTCCTCTTGCTAACTTTGTAGCATGGATGAAGAGGTGTCAGGGAGCCAGAAAGAGCCCCACCATTAGCCTACTGTCCTCAGGGTCATTCTTGTGTCAGAACTACAATCTAGACACTTACATACATCTTTGGACGCCAAGCCTCCCATCTGAAGATAGTGTTTTCAAGCAGACACACTGTGTCCAAAGAGTAAAGAACCAAGAGTCAAGAGACTCAGGTTGTTGTCATTTCATCATGAACCTGGGCTTTACCATGTAGCCTTGCGAGCATCACTTTCCTGGAACTTAGTGTTTCACTCTGTAAGAAATGGATAAAAATGGCTGAGTGCAGTAGCGTATGCCTGTACTCCCAGCACTTTGGGAGGCTGAGACAGGAGAATTGCAAGTTCAAAGCCAGCCTCAGCAACGGCAAGGTGCTAAACAACTCAATGAGATCCTGTCTCTAAATAAAAACACAAAATAGGGCTGGGGATGTGGCTCAGTTGTCCATTACTCTTGAGTTCAATCCTTGGTACAAAAAAAAAAGAAAGAAAGAAAGAAAGAAAGAAAGAAAGAAAGAAAGAAAGAAAAAGAAATGGATAAAAATGGATCTTAGAGCTGGGTTCTGACTCATACCTAGAATCCCAGCAATTCATGAGGCAGGGGGATTGCAAGTTCAAGACCAACCTTGGCAACTTAGTTCTCACTTAGTCAAAATAAAAAATATTCATATTTTTTGAATATATTCATATATGTATATTTTTTATATATTCAATATATATCTTATATGTATATATATTCATTTGTCTCAAAATAAAAAAATAAAAAGGTCTGAGGATATAGCTCGGTGGTAGAGCACCTCTGGGTTCAATTCCTGTACCACACATTTATACATTAAAAGAATCTTAGGTTAGAGGACATCAGAACCACTTCTAGCTCTGATATTCTGAGATGTTCTGAGATCCCAAGTGTCTGTGTGTGTGGCAGCAGAAAGGTGAATAAGAACAGTTTGCCGGGTTCTTTCCAGCCGAGCAACAGATACCAGACAACAGACTTCCCTAGTCAGTTAAGAAAAATCTCAGAGGAAATACTGGCAAGTGGTTTGGCCTTTACCAGAAGCACGTGGAGCTTCTGGTCTTCTCTCAACTTTATGTCTTCAATCTTTTCCCTTTCTGTGCTCAGAGCTTCCAGACGACTTTTGAGACGAGCCTGTGGGAAGAAAGGACAGACAGAGGTGGCTCCATTAATAATTCAACTCACAAATATTAATTGTCTATGACATTCTGGGCACACTGTAGAGTGCTGAAGGATTTGAAAGTGACAAAGGTCCAGTTCTTGTCCCTAAAAGGATCACCACCTAGGGTAGGAGTTATTTGCTAGTGAGTAATACTTAGATAGACAAATGCAGTAGTTGGGCATGCACACAGTGAGATGGGAACACAGAGGACAGTTCTGCCTGTAGGGCTAAAGGAAGGCTTTAGAAAGCAGACCCCCAGCCTGTTCCCTCACCCACAACAGGACACCATCCTACCCACACTAGCCAAAGTGAAGCCAGGCTTCTTACCCTGTAGGGTTGAATGGCTTCCTCGATGAGCCCCACAGTGTGGGCCTGGTGGGAAGGACCCTCCCGGCAGAACACACAGAGGAACTCTGAATCATTCTTGCAGAAGAAATAGATCTTTTCACCGTGTTCCTCGCAGTACATCTCCCCCACGGGGCCCAGAGGCACAGGAGCCACAGAGCTCTCTGTCTGCTCCTCCTCTTCCTGGCAGAGTGGGCAGAGCAGAACCCTGCTGGAGGGCTGAGCCCCCATTTGGGCAAGCGCAGAGAGGCAGAGGCCGCAGAAGGTGTGTCCACAGGCGGCAGTCACTGCATCCTGAAGGGTACTTGCACAGGCAGGACAGGCAGCTCCCTCGTGGACCACCTGCAGGGAGCGGGTGGAAGGCATCACGGTGCCTTCCCCAGCCTGTCCACACTGGCCTCAGCCACAGTTCACACAAATTTCCTTTACCTGAAATTGAGTCACTTTTAAATGCGTCACCAAAGGAAAGAAACAGAAAGCTGACAGAGGAAGGCAGGAATGTCAGCACGGAGAAGCCACCTGGCCCCACCTCTTGCACTCCTCAGAACCCTTGGCCAGCACCCATCAGCTAAATGGGTCCAAACTCCAGGGTATCCTGAACTATCGAGAGGTGGCCAGGTGAGCTGGATAGTTCTCCACTTGTCTGTTATCTTCTAGTTCCTGGATTGGGGAGAAGAGCTCCCCGTGAGGTCACATCTGGGGTTTCCTGGAATCCCTTGATCACAGTGGCGTGGAGAGAATTAGGGAGGAGCCACTTCCTGTTAGATTGAGCAGGTGGGAGCCATAAACTTCTGACTGTGAGGTGTGCCTGCAGCATCAAAGTCCAAGCTGGAATGGGAGGTGACTGACTTCTGGAGACTCTGGGGGACTGTTCAGACACACAGGTCTTCTCAGAGGTTCCCCTCCTCTGCCCTTCTTTCTTCATCTCACCTCATTTGCCATGCTGGTTTTTCCTATACTCCTAAATACCCCACTGCTGTGGACTACCATCTCCAGTGGAGTTTGGTTAACCCTGGATTTCATTTTTATCTTTTAACTGTAGATGGGAGAAGAAAAGAAACCATAATGCAGATGATTCATTGATCTTAAAAAAGCATAGAATACTCAATTTGTCAAAGATAAACAGATTCGACTATATTTATCTAGGGTTTACTATTTTCACATTATTAGATCCAATTCTAATAACCACCCTTTGGGGCAGGTACCATTTCTTTTTCATTTGTCATTCTTTTTTACTTTCATTTTCAGAGGAGAAGAAACTCAGAGAGGTAAACTCACTTCTGAAGGTCACAGAACTTGACAGCCACAGGCTGGGGACAATCCAGGTCTCCAGGCTTCAAGTCCTGTGCTCTTCCTGTGCTCCAAGCTAAGACAAAGATCAAGAAGCCAGGGGTCTTTCTTTGCTCACTTGCATCTGCGGATAAATCAAGCCCCCTTCCATTCTTGCCTGAATGATCAGCCCAGCACCTGTTCTTGCCCCCTTTTCCCTTCAGCTATTTTGTATATCACCCCTACCTTCCACCCCTATCAAGAGCCCAGCTTGGAGCTACATTGTCAAATATGTGAACTATGGGCTACATGTGGCTACTAAGCATTGAAATAAATGTATGTATAAAACACATGCTGAATTTAAAAGACTTAGCATAAATAAAGGGAAATTAAAATATTTCTTTAATAATGTTTTATACAGCTGGTCATGGTGGTGCACACCTGTAATCCCAGTGGCTCAGAGGCTGAGGCGGGAGGATCAAAGCTAGCTTCAGCAACTTGGTGAGGCCCTAAGCAACTTAGAGAGACCCTGTCTCTAAATAAAATATTTTAAAAAGGGCTGGGGATGTGGCCCAGTGGTTCAGTGCCCTGGGTTCAATCCTTGTTACTACTATTACTACTACTACTACTACTACTACTACTACTACTACTACTAATGTTTCATACAGATTACATGTTGAAGTCATAACATTTTGGAAATAGTGGGCCAAATAAAATATATTATTAAAGTTATTTTTTGTTTACCCTTTAAAAGGCTACCAGAACATTTTAAGTGGCATACATGAATAAATAAAAAAATCATCTTTCATTGTAGTAAATAAATAAATTTTATATGTGGCTTGCACTGTGTTTTTATTGGACAATATTGCTCAGAAGACACACAGCTCTGCCTGCAAATCATGGTCACTTCCTACGTGTTGACCTAGGGCAAGCTAAGGGAACCTGGCTAAGCCTTGGCTTTCTGATTTACAAAATGGAAACCCTAAAAGCACCAGTGTTACAGAGCAGATAGGTGGAATAAATAAGATGATGTGTTTAAAGTGCTTTCTCAGTGTAAGGTATGTAGTCATCAAAAAGAAATGCTAGCCATGACTATTTTTCTTTCTCCTCTCCCATGCAGGGTGTATTTTGAACTTGTTTGAAACCTCTGGAAGCCAGTTGGGACATCACCAAGTACACCCCACACAGGACCTTATCTGAGTCCCCACACTCTCCTCCCTGCTGTCTGGCAAGCCCTGGGATGGCTGATACCTCCAATCTCCCTGGAGACAGCTGGTCACATTGCAGGGAGGTGGGGGGGCATCATCACTTTGGGACCCAGTCTCCCCCTTGTCACCAAAAGATTGATCTCTTCTCATAGCTGACAGCTGAGATGCTGACACACACACCTTCTACTGTGAAGGTCTCTGGATGGACAGAAAGCAACGGCAAGCCCCAGGGCATGATCATTGGTCCAGATAGTAACTGAGGCTATTTCTGGAATGCTGTGAGCCGCTCTGCCTCCCCTCCTCTGCCATTCCTTTTCTGCTATTGGCAGGTGTGTGTCTGCCCCCAAGAGAGCAAGAAAACGGAACCCTGGAACCAGAGATGCGAATGGGTGTCTTGTCTGAGTGTGTGTGACTATGTTTGTGTCCACTGTGTGCATATGAGTGTGTGAGTGTGTGGCCCATGCCCTTGCTGTTCTCCCAGTCCCTGCACCTCAACTAAGCAGAGTGATCTTGAAGAGGTCACAGGGCCAGCAGCACCAGCATGGCCTCAGCTGCCTCTGTGACCAGCCTGGTAGATGAGGTCAACTGCCCCATCTGCCAAGGCACTTTGAGGGAGCCCGTCACCATCGACTGTGGCCACAACTTCTGCCGGGGATGCCTCACTCGCTACTGTGAAATCCCAGGCTCAGAATCTGAGGAGTCCATCACCTGCCCTCTCTGCAAAGAGCCTTTCCGTCCAGGGAGCTTCCGGCCTAACTGGCAGCTGGCCAATGTGGTGGAAAACATCGAGCGCCTCAACTTCGTGGCCATGCTGGGCCCAGAGGGGGAGGACGTCTGCCAGGAGCATGAGGAGAAGGTCTACTTCTTCTGCGAGGATGATGAGGCACAGTTGTGTGTGGTGTGCCGCGAAGCTGGTGGACACGGAGCCCACACTGTGCGCTTCTTGGAGGATGCTGCAGGTCCTTACCGGGTAGGAAGTGAAACCTGGGGTCCCCAGAGTGGGCTCAGGTTGGACTGGGCCAAGAGAAGCAAAGCAGAGTTGTAGATTATTTGGACCACTCTGAATCCAATTCTTTCTCCCTATTTATATGGTCACCCAGGCAGTAAAACCAGGCACAGAAAATTATAGGTTTATCATTTAGAGGGTGTCTTATATTGTTTATTTGTGGCCCTGGCCCACAGATAATAGGACCTCAGTAAGTGCTTATTGAATGAATGAGTGACCAAAAGCGTGAGTGTGTGTGTGTATCTCAGCTTGTATTTGAGGAAATGATCACACACTGTGTATGTGTACTAATGTTTGCATGTTCACAAGGGGGAACAGTGTTTTTGGGTGTGGGTGTGAGTATGTATTTGAGTATGAAGGTGTAACTTTCTGTGTTTGTGAATAAATTAGTTTATATATATATAGTTTGGATAGATATATGTAGTATATAATTTTATCTCTTAAATGGGTATGTGCCAGTTTTCATTGTTCATATATTATTTTAGTACAAATAAGTGTATGTGTGGATGTCTTAATTAGTTAATTAGCACTTACTGGTGAGAAATCTATATGTATTTTTGAATATGCATATGTGGGCATTTATATGTTTGTACCTGTTTCTAATTCCATCCTAGAACAAACAGTTTTAAAACAATTCATCAATTACTTCTGCATTTACAAGTTTCTTCTCTCTTCTGGAATCATACCTAGATAATTGATTCTAGTAAAAGAGAGCATTGTTATTTGTACATGTTTCCTTTGGGATAGGTCAGAAAGTTGGAATGATTTCAGTGAATATCAAGCTTGAAGCATATCAGGACAGATCCTAGATACCACTTACCAAGCAAGGCATGGTGGCACATGCCTGAAATCCCAGTGACTGGGGAGGCTGGGGCAGGAAGATTACAAGTTCCAGGCCAGTCTGGGCAATTTAGCAAGACCCTGTCTCAAATATAAAAATAAGAAGGGCTGGGAGTGGCTGGGAGGATAGCTCAGTGGCAGACTGCCCCAGGGTTCAGTCCTCAGTACAGAGGAAAGGGGAGAGAGGAGAGAGAGAGATCACTTACCAGATGCAAAAGAAAGTGGATGTTTAACCAGAAGAAAGGGAGAAACCAAGCCACAGCCTTTAATGGCACATTAGGAAGGGGGAAAGCCCAGATCAAAATTCTCAGAACACAAAGCAAGAGGAACAAGACCCAAAGAGTGTAGGCTGTCAGGGTGATGAAGAGTCAAGCATTGTCAACCAAGGAACAGATTCCTTTCCTAGGGGCACTTCCAAAGGCAGAGGGTTGAGTGAAATGATACCCTTTAATAAATCATTTTTTTTCCATCTTAGCACTTTATGCTCCTTCTCCTCCAGGAACAAATACAAAAGTGTCTTATGAATCTAAGAAAAGAGAGAGAGGAGATTCAAGAAATCCAATCAAGAGAAAATAAAAGGATACAAGTCCTCCTGGTAAGTGATCATCCTTCCCTAGTTCCCTCCCCTTTGTCAGTGTCCAGTGTCCCCCTGAAAGCAAGCAACACAGCACAGGGCTTTAAAGTCATCCTGAGTCTGAATCCTGGCACTTAACTGTATAAGCTCAAGCAACTCTTTAATTTCAGTTTACTTACCTGTAAAATAGAGAATAAAAACAATTATCACCTCCTTGAATTGCTGCAAGGATAAACGAGATCCTGCCTGTAAAGTAACTTGGTGATATGCACATAGTGAGTGCTTCCTACAAGACAGAAGGTCAGGTGTCCCCTCCACCTCCTCTGAACCCCATCCCTTTTAGAAGCTCCTGCTGATGGTGCTGAGGCAGTGCTGGACTGTCTGGCTCCCAGAAATGGGATGGCAGGTGGAAAGGAAACCATGCCACAGCTCCAGATCTCTCTAGGAAGATGGCAGTGATGCTGAGGGCTATGGTTTTACCACCAAACCTTGGAGGATATGGATCTGGGACAAGAGGGAGATAGGACCAAGTAAGGAAAAAGAAGAAAACAGATGAGGAGGAAGGAGAGGAGATGATGGAGGAAGTGATGTGAGGAAGAAAATGTTCTCCTTGGCTCTTGTCCTGCCTCCCCAGACTCAGGTGGCCACCAAGAGACAACAGGTGATTTCTGAATTTGCACATCTAAGCCAGTTCCTGGAGGAACAGCGAAGTATCCTCTTAGAGCAACTGGAGAGGCTGGATGGGGACATCTTGAAGCAACAGGAACAGTTTGACTCCCTAGTTGCTAGGGAGATCTGCCGGTTTAGTGCCCTGATTGAAGAGCTGGAGGACAAGAGCGAGAGGCCAGCAGGGGAGCTCCTGACGGTGAGGCCTGAGCCCACCCACTGTGCTCTCTGTGATCATTGTCTTTGCCTTGTCTAAGCCAGGCTTCCTTCCCTGGGGCATCTCTGCATCCCAGATGGGAAATGGGTCACAGGACTAGGGGTCCTAATTATAGGCTGTGCTTCCCCAAGTGCTCCCTGGTCACTGTGCTCTCTGGTGTCTGTCTCTCCATCCCATCATCTCTTGAATAGCAAAGATACTACCCTTTACCATCTCACAGGGCCTCTGTGAGGATCCAATAGTAAAATGGAAGTGGAAATGGCACTTCAAAAAGTATAAATACTATGCAAACAAATGCCAGGTGTTATTTCCAATGCAAGTCATTTTTATAACCTGAATGCCCCTTCCACCTGCCAGAAAATTCTCACTGGTCTATTTCACTTTCTCAAACCGGAAGAGATATTGGAGACCCAACAAGAAATATAAAGGCAGCATGATTTAGGGGGGGTGCACTAGGGACTGAGAAATAGGAGACCTGGGAATAGGATTTATTCACCTTTGCCTCTAACTAGCAGGCACAGGTCACCTCACCACCTAAGTCTATATAATACAGGGGTTGGCCCTGATCCTCAAAGCCTGGTGAACCCTAAGGCTTTGGAATTCTATGGATCTGGTCCTTTTTCTGTATAAGTCTAGGAAAGGGTATTTTGTCTTTTGTAGTCATAAGAAAAGTAGCAGAGAAAAACTGGAAACTAAATCCTTCTCCCTCACACCACCCGCTCTGCTTTTCTCTTTCCCCTAGGATATCAGAAGCACCCTAATAAGGTAAGCAATATAGTTCCTCTTTTCTTTTTCCACATAAATACACATATATAGCTGGGTGTAGTGGCTCACACCTTTAATCCCAGCAACTCAGGAACCTGAGGCAGGAGGATTGAAAATCTGAGGTCAGCCTGGGCCATTTAGCAACATCCTGTCTCAAAATAAAAAATAATAGAGTACTTGCCTGGCATATACGTGGCCCTCTGTTCAATACCCAGCACTGCAAATAAATAAATGAATAAATAAACAAATAATAAGGACTGGAAATGTAGCTCAGTGGTAGAGCACTCTTGGGTTAAGTCCTCAGTGCCATAAATAAATAAATACACATACATGCACCACATACCTAGTTATTGTCATACAAAGATACAACATTCTCACATTAAGGACATACATTCACATGTAAGCTTCCACATGCCAAAATATATTTGCATTTATAGCTGTAGGTGTACACCCTCAGATAGCAGTGCCATCTGTCCTACAGGAAGTATGTCTATGGGAACTGGTGTCTCTAAGCCATATTAGAAGATTCCCACCTGACTCTGGAGGCATCATTAAGAAGGATAATTCCCAGACCCTGTCGTGTCTGTGCCTCTAGATCTGAAACCAGAAAGTGCCGGAAACCAGAGGCTGTGTCCCCTGAGCTGGGCCAGAGGATTCGGGACTTCCCCCAGCAGGCCCTCCCACTGCAGAAGGAGATGAAGATGTTCCTGGGTAAGAGGACCCCAGGCCCCCATACAGGTGGGCGTGAAGCCTGGGTTTGAATTGGTCTCCATGCTTCAGTGCCAAATGGTTGTGAATTTTGGTGAGGTTTATTCCCTTTCAGTTCCTTTATTTCCTTATTTGCAGATTTTTTTTTTTTTGGTACTAGGGATTGAACTCAGGGGTACTCTACCACTGAGCCACATCCTCAGCCCTGTTTTGTGTTTTATTTAGAGACAGAGTCTCACTTAGTTTCTTAGCACCTCACCCTTGCTGAGGCTGTCTTAGAACTCATGATTCTCCTGTCTCAGCCCCTCAAAGTGCTGGGATTCCAGGTGTATGCCACCACGCCCAGCCTTGCTTGCAGATTTTTAATAAGATTTACCTATCAGGATGATGTGACAATGAAGAGAGGTAACAAAGGTGAAGATTTCTGGGGGAAAAAATTCAACTGATTTGAAAAATAATTAAACAAAACTAATCAGTTAGCATTAAGTAACATAAAAGAGAATGATTGACAAGCATCTATCGTTCTCAATCATTTCAAAATCCACAGCAGCATTTGTAATAACATGGTAAGTATTAGACGATGGACATTATTAGTTTTTCATAACCTGTGACAGTAAGTTATCTTTATCCTGTAGTAGCTGACTCACCCCTCCCTCCCTTTCGCTTTCCTTTTGTTAGTATGGCTCTCAGAGCTGGGCTGCCCCAGTGGCGATTGTGCCCCACCCTTTCCTGGTACAGAGAGTGATGGCGGGAAAGGTTGAGGAGAGTTTGAGAGTCCGGCAGGAAATGTAGCTGTCTGTATTCCCCAAGTATGACATCATAAATGATGACCCATCCACTAAAATTTCATCCTGGAAGAACTTTCCCTATAAATCTACTTCCCACAAGCAGTCCCAGTGGCCTGGCCGTAAAGGAAATTACTCTAATCAAAGGCAGACCTTTCACTATTCCCAAAATTATTTCTAAGCAGGACAGAAAATAAATCTACCTACTTATCTAGTAGAGGTTTCTTGACCATTTATTATGTGCTAGGCTCTGTTGATACAGAGGTAAGCAAGGCAGATATGGCCCCTGCCCACTCAGATGTAGGGCAGTGGGTCTCAAAGTGGGGCTGCTGGTCAAGAGCAACAGTATCAGTATCCCCTTTGGAACTTGTTAGAAATGCAATTTTGTAGCCCACACCAGAGCACCGGAATCTGAATCCAGTGTGTGTTAGCAAGCACTCCAGGTAATTCCAATCAATGCAAGCTCAAATTTAGAACCACTGGTCTAGAGGATTCTGACTTCTATTCTTCTCTTTGTCCCTTCCCTCTTCTGGACCTGTTTCCTCGTCACTGGGTGTTCAATGGTTTTGAAAATAATGAAAATCTCATCTTGTTTTATTCCTTTTTACAGAAAAACTCTGCTTTGAGTTGGACTATGAGCCAGGTAAGCAGCCTACATCAGGATAGAGATCCTAAAAAGGAGAAACAATCTTGCAGGGTTCTACACTGAGCACTACAATAATCATATATATATAATCATACACATCATATATACACACATGCATATGTATTCCATATATATTTGTGTGTGTGTACACACAGAGTCAGCCCTGCATATCCATGGGTTCCACATCCATTGATTCAGCCAACCTCAGATAGAAATATTCAGAAAAAATTGTTTGTACTAAACATGGCCAGACTTTTTTTCTTGTCATTATTCCCTAACATATAACAGTATAACATATTTACATAGCATTTGCATCTTTTTACATATTATAAGTAATCTAGAGATGATTTAAAGCATATAGGAAGATATGTGTATGTAAACACTATACCATTCTGTATAAGGAACTTAAGTATCTGAAGATTTTGGTCTTGATGGGGGTTCTAGAACCAGTCCACTATGGATACCAAAGGATGATATGTGTGTGTGTATATATATGTATATATACATACACAGATAGGTACACATACATTCCTCATGAAGCTCACATTCTGATCTGCACATGTTGGGGGGTAAAAAGATTAAATTGGAATGGGATAGGGCCTATCAGAGAAGCCTTTTTGTATGAAGGGTACTTTGGTCTGGGTTTATAATCACATTTTCAAAAAGCTGCTTCCTTTCAGGTGTCATTGATGACCATTTGAAGGAGGGCAGCTTTGTTTCCCATCTATCAGCTAAAGACCCTATGGAAGAGGAGTCACGGAGTTGTTGAGATAGCTCCCTAACCCATTGGATAGATCTGAATTTATGAGTTTTCCTCAATGTATAGACACTAAAAGGCAAAAATTTGAAGGATTCTGCCAAAGTTTTTGATGTTAAAAAGTGGTCATCAGAGTCTGGTGGTTTAGACTGACTGAGGCAGGGTGAATAACCCAAGGCTGACTCAGGGAGCCTGCTGGCAGTAAAAGTGTGCAAAGGAGTCGCAGTGCCCTGGGGAGAGAACAGGGAAAAATCATGAAGTTGAGGCCCAGGGGAGTCAGGGTCTCTGCCTCTGAGATGGAGACAGGAGGAGGGACAGCTGTGTGTATCAGCAGCAGGAAGGTCCAGCAGGCAGGCACTTTTTGCAGCCCAGCAGGGCTGTAGCACCCTCTGGGGCTCCTCAGAGAAATCCCCTGGGTATGTTGATAAGATGCAGATTCTGAGAGTCTGTATTCTCAGGTGATGAACATGATGCTGGTCCTTGGAGGTGCTATAACACTAGAAGGTGGGTGCAAAGAGGAGTTTTTAGGCTCTCCTTGAAAGTCATAGCATGTCTTCTGACACCTTTGTCTTTTTTGTTTTTTCCCATAGCTCACATCTCTCTAGACCCCCAGACTTCCCATCCCAAGCTCCTCTTGTCTGAGGACCACCAACGAGCTCAGTTCTCCTACAAATGGCAGAATTCACCAGAAAGTCCCCAGCGTTTTGACCGGGCCACGTGTGTCCTGGCCTGCGGTAGCTTCACAGGTGGGAGACACACGTGGGTGGTGAGCGTGGACTTGGCCCACGGGGGCAGCTGCACCGTGGGTGTGGTGAGTGAGGGCGTTCGGCGCAAGGGGGAGCTGCGGCTGTGCCCAGAGGAGGGCGTGTGGGCTCTGAGGCTGGCCTGGGGCTTTGTATCCGCGCTGGCCTCTTTCCCCACAAGACTGGCCCTGGAGGGGCAGCTACAGCAGGTGCGAGTGTCTCTTGACTACGAGGTGGGCTGGGTGACCTTTGCCAATGCTGTCACCCATGAGCACATCTACACCTTCACTGCCTCCTTCACTGGGAAGATCTTTCCGTTCTTTGGTCTCTGGGGCCGAGGGTCCAGTTTTTCTCTGAGCTACTAAGAGGGTGAAGTTACCCCCTTCCAAACACAAGACTCAAATCAAACCGTGTGAACTTGATCCCTGGCTGGGTCGTCTGGAAGACTTGGAATACAAATGGCTTCTTTAGATAAGATGGTAAGAGAGAAGGCGAGATGAACTTTAATCCACTGATCAAGGTTTTCCCCGAATGCCCAGCGGATGGTCTGGGTGTCTGGGAACTCCATTGCTGCCAGCTCTCCTGACCAGCATCAGTCATAGAAGTGTGTGTAGAGAAAGTGCACTCACTGGATTTGGAGCCAGGAGACCTGAGTTCAAGACCAAGCCTAGTAACCAACCAATTATATGATTACAAGTGGGATCCTTACCTCTCTTCATCTTGTCTTTTTTTAATTTTTAAGTTTTTATTTTTTAATAACTCTATTCTTTTTTCAAACCTTTAATTTATTTTTTTATATTTTGTATGTGGTGCGGAGGCTCGAACCCAATGCTTCACATGTGCAAGGCAAGCACTCCACCACTGAGCCACAACCCCAGCCCTCTTCATCTTGTCTTCTTAACAAGAAATGTTAGGGTTCATTTATTCATATTCTCAAGGAACGTTTATTGTGTGCTAACTATGAACCAAACAGTATAGGTAGCCACTGGCTATTTGAAAATAAAAATTAAAAAAAATCCAAAAACATTTCATCCTGGATCTGAAGGAGCCCTGGGAAGATACAGAGACTAGCACATTTTGACACAGTTTGGTGGCTTCTGTGACAGGGGTTCAACCTGGGCATTAATGGAAGCTCAGAGGAGATGGTGAGTCAGCGATAGCTTTCTGAAAGGGGTGGGTCTAAAGGAGGCATGTGCTGAGTGAGGGACGAGGGGAAGAAGTACCTTAGGAAATGAGGACAGCAGAGAACTGGGCGGATTGGCTGTGACTCAGGGGGCACTGGGTCATCTCCATGTCCTTGTGAACAGACCTGCACCGCCCTAATCCAACACCACTCACTGCCCTCTCCTCCTGGTGGTGTCAGTTTGACTGAGATGAAGGTACAGGGCCTCAGGAAAAAGATGATAGAGGAGCTTAACCATAAACTATAACCTGAAGACCACACTAAGCCTCTGGGGGAAACCATCTTCCTGTGATCCGTGAGATCAAGAAAGAGACAGAAGAGAATGAGTCACAAAGAGCACAGCTGTGGAAACAGAAATGGCACCATCTGCAAGCCTGTGCTTGGCAAAAGAATCTCAGGCAAAGGTCCGGGGATGAACTGAGGACGTATGCCCCTTAGCCGAAAGAGTTGAAGCTGCTTTAGAGATAGACAAAAAGTTACATATGAAGGATGGAGTGAAAGAGGGGAGATACCAGAGATATAGAGATGGGCATATTTGCAGTAGAGAGGTCTGTGGGAGACTGGAAGTCAGGTGGTAATGGAGGGGCTGTGATCATGCTGTGTCTGGGAAGTCCAGAACTGCCCCTTCTACTACTGACTCCAGGACAGATATGGCTGCCTAGAATTTGTAAAATGATATCCGTCATCCCAAGGTGGGATAGATCCTATGCATTATGAAAATATTTTCTTAATTGCACTGAGTGATGGTCATTTATTTTCTAATCCTTGGTGTCGCAGTTTATTCTGCTTACACATGCCCTTCACTGATAGTTTCTTTAATATTACGCCTGTTTACTCTGCCCTTACATAAACTACAATTCTTTTCTTCTTCCTACTTGATCCTCCATGAGAAGGTAAACTACTCAAGGTGGTGCCTCAAAGGGAGAGGGCACCATACAGTTAGGCCTAGGCTTAAAATTCCCCTGAGAAGTTCTACTGTTCTTCTCAGAGGAACAGGTAGAAGAGTCATGGTGATCAGGAGCCAGGAGTCTGAGGGGGGTTGAATGGCTTTTCCTGAGAGTGTTCAGTATTTCACACCAAATGTTGTTTAATGACACACATAGTAAAACATATCCACACTTCCAAACATGGGATTCTGCTAGAAAGTGGATTGTATATTTTTGTTTGCTTCTATTCGTTATTCCTGGGTCTTTAGAAAAGATGATGAAGCCAAGTACAATGGTCCACACCTGTAATCCCAGCAGCTTGGGACACTGAGGCAGGAGGATCTCAAGTTCAAAGCCAGCCTCAGCAACTCAGTGAGACCCTGTCTCTAAATAAAATATAAAAAAGATTTGGGGATGTGGCTCAGTGGCCCTGGCTTCAATCCCTGGTACCAAAAAAAGAAAAAAGAAAAGAAAAAATATGATGAGCCTCCTTAAATGTGTATATGAAGATCCAGGCCTGCCAGAGGGCTTCACAATTATGGTACTTAATCTTGGTAACTCTGTGAGTTACTCCTCTTGAAGTTAAGAAATCAAGGCCCAGTGAGTTGATTATTTGCTCAGCCATCATCATACAGCCAACCCATATCTGATTCAAGAACTCTTAACTACTAGGCTGCACGTCTTGTTCAAAAGCAGATGCCTGGGGATCCTGGTGAGTATTTTAATGCTAGCTATGCTCCACACAGTTAACTTGGATTTAAAAAAAAAAAAAAAAAGGCTTATATTTCTTAAGCTGGGGAATAAAACTGCTGGTGAGTGAAAATGCTCATGCTGACCTATCAGTACCTGCTCCTCCTCTTGGATAATCGTTTACTTGGAATTTACTTACTTTTGGAGGAAGTAGATAAGATCCCAAAACACCATGACCTTACAATAAAGCAGCCCGATAAACTGCTTGCTGGAATCAGACTCTGGGTTCCTTCCCCAGGAAGTAAATGCTAAAGTCAAGAGACCCTATACTCCAGTGACACACACTTCCTGTGATATCCATAAGTTTACCCCTAATTTTTTTTATAGTTTGCATTAGAGCAGATTTTTCTCTTGCAAATAAAGGAGACTCACTCCAACTGGTTCAGATAACAGGAAAGTTTATTATAACAACAGACATCAAAATAAGGAAAATGAGATTTTCCACCATTATTCAGGTCCCATGAGAAGCTATGGTAAAGGTTAGGGGATGGAGGACACTACCAATTCCCATAGGAAGCAGTAGAAATTTGAAAAATGCTAATAAGTAGCAACAACAGCTCATTTTAACCAAACGCCATAATAAATATTTTATATATTAACTCATTTATAATATAAATTAACTCATTTATATTAACTCATTTATCAACTGTATGAGGTAGGTACTATTAGTAAGACCCCATTTAGGGGCTGGGGATATAGCTCAGTTGGTAGAGTGCTTGCCTGGTATGCACAAGGCCCTGGGTTCAATCTCTAGCACCACACACAAAAAAGATCCCATTTTGTACAAAAGAGGGCTGAGATGTGGAGGCTAAGTATGGTCCCAAATTAGCTGACAGTGAGCAGCAGCCCAAACATTGGAAGTCAGATGGTTTGGCTCCCAGGCCTATGCTCATGTCCATCATGCAATTACACATTACAAGCTCAAGAACTGGTAGGAAAGAGGATTCAGGTCCAAGGAAGTATAGAGACAGGACCATCGTGTGGCCACTCAGCAACGTGGGTCATGAACACTTGCCACACAGTATCTGCTGTGTGGCAGCTCTGCTGCTGTCTGCAGTGGTCTCCCTGCCAATGATGATACAATGATGATACAATTATCACAGATCCCTTTTGAATTTCCAGGAGAACCTGATAGTTTCAGTTAATCACTATTGTCCCTCTCTGACAAGTTCTTTCTCAACAGTCCACCCCATAGACTCCATTGGCCAACCATCTGCTGGCCAGATACTCACCCCTGGCCCAATCATCTATGGTCCCATTGGAAGAGGACAGAGGCCCTGGCGGGCAACTGCAGCATAACTGACGTCTAGTTTCAGTCTTCTCCCACTCCTGGTGAGACACTCTGGACAGGTTCTCTCTGTGACATTAACCCAATGGAGGATTCAGGGATTGTTAGCTGTCACTTTCAGGGGTCTTCTTTCCTCTGCTGGTATCTTGTTCTTAGATGTGGGGTCTCATGTTTCTTCTTCACCTTCCTGCCACTCTTGTTTTCCTGACCATCTACATTAAGATCTTTCTCCTCTCCCCTCCTTTCAACCCCCAACTTGCTGCCCAGTACATCTTATACAAAGGATCCAGACTAGTTACTGCAAACACCACTTTTCTTTTCATTCCCGACTCAAAAACCTTTGACAGCCCCCTATGTCTTGCTCTCATCCATCTCACTTTTTTGACTTCTGGTATCCGATTCCTGAGCATTCCAGATGCACAGTTTTCTCATGTGTCTACAGTTGTGTCATGGCTTTTTTCTACCTCTATACTTTCATTCTAGTGGTATCCTGACCTGGAATATTTTCACCTATCTCTCCAAGCTGTCCAGTCCTAACCTGCCCATGAAACCTACCCTGACTTGCCCAGCTTCACTTATTTCTCTTCCATTCCCAAAGTGTTTAACATCTTTGACACTTAATTTAACCCAGTTACACACTCTCTTGTAGTTTCTAGATGGGGAAGTGGAATTTCTTTAAAAAGTAGTAGAATTAATATACTTGATTTTTACAATGTGGGAGACACTACAGCAGACACTGTCATTGTGAGCATGCACAATGACATTTGATTCTTACAACCACCACAGGCCACAGATACCATTACCCACATTTTAAAGGGGATAGTACTGATATCAGAGAGGCTAAGTGACGTTTTCATGGTTATAGAGGCACTGGGACTTAAACTCAAGTCTGACACCTGAGTCTTTATTCTTGGCAGTACAACGTGGCACCTCCTTGTGACCATGGCTTTGTCTTTATTCCCTCAGTGCCTAGTACAGTATTGACTCAGCAAGGGCTTAAATAATCCTGGTTAAAAGGCAATTGATGCCAGGTGTGGTGGTGCACACCTGTAATCTCAGTGACTAGGGAGTCTGAGGCAGGAGGATCGCAAGTTTGGAGCAAGTCTCAGCAACTCAGTGAGACCTGTCTCTAAATAAAAAATTAAAAGGGCTGGGGAAGTAGCTCAGTAGCTGGTAGAGCACTGCTGGTTTCAATCCCCAATACTAAAAATAAAAATTAAAAAAGCAGTTGATGACTCCGTTCATGCATGGAGAATCAAGTTATATTTTCTATTAATTCACTCATGTCTCCATTTAAAGTTTTCTTATGCACCAACTATGAGCCAGGCACCAACTATTGAGGACACAGAATAGTGTCTTTGCTCATTAAAAGAAGCGAGATACATGAAAAAGTAGTTAATATACAATTATATTAGTTATCCATTTTCCATTAATATTATTATAAGTTTAGTGCCTTAAACAACCTTATTTATTGTCTCAGTTTTTTTGTGGGTCAAAAATTTGGGCATAACTTAACAGGATGTTCTGCTTAGGGTCTCACAAGGCTGTCATCAAGGTGTCAGCTGAACCAGGTTCTTATCTGGGGTTCAACTAGAAAAGGATCTACTTCTGATCTTACTCAGATGTTGGCAGAATTCATTTTCTTAAAACTGGGAGAACAAGAGTCCCTATTCCTATTGGTTAGAAGGTAGAGGCTGCTCTCAGATCCTCCCACTTTCAACAGGTCAGCAAGGAGAGCCTCTACAGTGAGTCTGCTAGGAAGGAGGAGTCCAATGCCAAGTCACACAGTCACTGGAGTGACACTCCATCCACCTTTGCCATTTTTCATTGATGAGAAGCAAGTCACAATTCCCAATCATACTCAGGGGAAGGAAGACCATGCAAGGGCGTGAATACCAAGAGGTAACGATCATGGAGCCCACCCTGGAGTCTGTCTACCATGACAATAATGAATAAGTGCCAGTTAGATGGTACAAAGAGCAGGTCCTACTGAAGCTCAGAAGAAATATTCCTCCCACAGACCTGCTGAGATCCATGGTCTGAAGTGACATCATCATTGATGAGCTCGTGCCACCCAGACGCCTAGGTGCTTATTTTATTTTATTTTTTTCAAGAATACTGTATTTATTTAAACTGTCTAGTTCTACATTGTTCTCTTTGTAACTCATTTTTTTACATTTTTATTCTAATTAGGTTTACATGACAGCAGAATGCATTTTGATTCATTGTACACAAGTGGAGCACAACTTTTCATTTCTTTGGTTGTATACAATATAGAGCTACACCATATGTACAGTCATACATGAATCTAGGGCAATGTTGTCCATCGCATTCCACCATCTTTCCTACCCCCATGTCCCATCCCCTTCCTTCTCTCCCCTTTGACCAAAGTTTCTCCATTCTTCCCATGCCCTCTCCCACATTATGGATCAGCATCCACTTATCAGAGAGAACATTCAGCCTTTGGTTTTTTTGGATTGGCTTACTTCGCTTAGCATGATGTTCTCCAACTCCATCCATTTACCTGCAAATGCCATAACTTTATTCTCTTTTAATGCTGAGTAATATTCCATTGTGTATATATACCACAATTTCTTTATCCATTCATCTGTCGAAGGGCATCTAGGTTGGTCCCACGGTTTAGCTATTGTGAATTGTGCTGCTATAAACATTGAAGTGGCTACATTACTGTAGTATGCTGTTTTAAGTCCTTTGGGTATAGACTGAGGAGTGGAATGGCTGGGTCAAATGGTTGTTCCATTCCAAGTTTTCTAAGGAATCTCCATACTGCTTTCCAGATTAGTTGTACCAATTTGCAGTCCCACCAGCAATGTTTGAGCATGCCTTTTCCCCCACATCCTCGCCAACATTTATTGTTGTTTGTATTCTTGATAACTGCCATTCTGACTGGCGTGAGATAAAATCTTAGAGCTGGGTGCTTATTTTAATACCATTGGTTTGCATGCAAAATGGAGATCATGGATTTGAACTCCACAGTGGGAGCCAAAGCATGACCATCATTCAGGAAGGAGATTGTGTCCAAGTGTCAGACATCCAGGCATCAGATCATGGCTGTAAGGATGATGAAATAGGGACATATTCAGGAGATGGTAGACCAGGCAGATTAATTGGGCACTGGACCAGCTGGAACAAGGAGAGAGAGGAGTCCATCTAAATTCTTTGGAGTACTCCTAGAAACAAAGAAATCCTTGATAAATTCATATATTCTGTAGAATCTTCCACTGTTAGGTTGCAGCTAGCAATAAGCAGTGAAATCCAGGCAAGGTCACAGGTGTTCTTCAAATTACTTTAGGGTTCTTTTTTTCCCCCCCTTGGGACTGGGAATTGAACTTAGAGGCACTCGGCCACTGAGCCACATCCCCAGCCCTATTTTGTATTTTATTTAGAGACAGGGTCTCACTGAGTTGCTTAGCACCTCCCTTTTACTGAGGTTGGCTTTGAACTCCTGATCCCCCTGCCTCAGCATCCCGAGCTACTGGGATTTCAAGCATGTGCCACCAACCCTGGTTTAGGGTCATTCTTTAAACTACTTCCAAGTATAAAAGAAAGAAAAGAGTAGTAGTTAATTTGTAGAAAATAAACAGAAGCAAAAGGAGCTAATTGGGAAATATGTCAAGAGAAAAGGATTAATGGAACTAATTCTTGATAGGGTCCATTGACATAAAGCTCAGAATTATGGCTATAAGTGTCTCCAATTGTCTGGGAAGGAAGATTCCTTTAGTAGCACAGATGCACTAAGGTAACTTATGACCAGCAATTGACCCCAATGCTCACATTAATATGAGATTGACTTGTAGATGAAGCCCCCCTAAACAGAATGGCCACCATGACAGTTCCAGAGAGGACCAACTAGGGTCAAAAACTCCACTGCCCAATGTGAAGGAGGAGTTGAATGCCTGATTGGCAAAGAGTACAGAACGTGGTCCCTGATTCTCCTGGTAAACAAAAAACAATAATAAAATTGAGGACATCATTGCGTCCTTTGTCGTTCTCTGCTCGGAGAGCCCACTCTCTCCCTTGAGAGTGCTTTTTGCTTAAACATCATTTTTCTTTTACTTTATTTTCACCTCATTTTCACTTCTAATAAAGTTCTCTTGCATGACTTTTGGTGTCTGACTTTAAATCTTCTTTCGTCCGAACACAACAGCTGAGGTTTGGAGTTTTAGCTCCCTGCTTTCCTGTGACACCACTGGCCATGTAGCATGAAGGTAAAAATGAAGTCCATGTGCACCTCTATGTCATGGGTCTGCACATGTGGGGAGAGAAAAAGGATGGCTCATACCTTTTCAGTAAGTCACTGGCATTCTAAGAGAGAGAGAGAGAAAGAGATTGAGAATCGTAATCAGTTCTCAGGTTCCTGTCACCTCCAAATTCCCTTCCAAACTTGCTCTTGAAAGTTCTGAGGGCCACCTTGGGAGCTGCAGGGGTTTGCACCCTCCTTCTACACCTCACTGTGCTGAAGCAGCCTGATGTGATCTTGGACAAACACCACCACTACTTGTCCCTATGTATGACATGAGTACACTCCTGGAGGTGTGCTGCAGGGGGGCTGAATACTATTCAGAGACAATCCCAGTGTTGGGGAGGTGCCTCAGGGTACACACCATCAGCATATTGGCATCCAGCTCCTTGGCTGTACTCTCCAGATCAGCAACCAGGAGGCTGATCTGTGTTATTGCCTTGGAGAGCTCAAGGATTCTGGCTTCCTTTGCTGATGTGTCCTCCAGCTGGTCCAGCTGCTGCTGAAGGAGAACATCCAGGTGTCTCTTGTTTTGGTGCTGACTCACCGGCTCAGCCTCCAACTTGTGGTTTCCACAGTCTACCTGAAACTACAGAAAATGGACTCCCTAAAACTCAACGTCAGATGGCTCCCTCCTGGCCCTCCACAGTCTGAATACCTGAGTAGGAATGCCGATTCCTCAGTCCTCTTCCCCTGGTGGGGCTGCCTCTCTGTGTCACAGGAATCACAGAGGCAGCTGTGTTTCTCATAAAGGAAGACTAACCTTCCCTTCCCACTTAACGCTCTTGTGCACGTCTACAGATGTCAAGTCGTAGCCAAGGAGACAGCTCACCAAAATGAGCAAGGGAAATAAAAAGTAGACTGACAGGGACAGAAGTGCAGCCCTCTGGTTTATGTAATAATTTTCATTTGATATGACACTTGTCTCCTTTGATTGTCACCATGAGCCAGAGAGAGTAGAGTTGGTTTTCAGTTAATATAAGTCACATGAAGGTCAGAGGACTTAACATGCCCCAGGTCACTGCACTAGCCAATCCTGAAGCCCAACCCAACACCCAGGTATTTAGCCTCAGTGATCTTCCATTCCCATCAGGCTGCTCTGGGGACAGACATCCAGAAGAGGAAGAGAGGCACTTGAGGACTCTCCAACACAGTCCTTCCCTACCAGGATTTGGAGAAACCCACCTGCAGAGCTTGCAGCTTCTCCTCCTCCTGAGCCTTGAGCCGCTGAAGTTCTCCAATGTCCTTTCTGAGCTTCCTGCACCGTCGGTTGAGTCGTTCCTAATGAGACAGGCACAACTGCTTGTCAGACTAGTGGTGAGGGTGGCACCCACTGGGGGAACTCCACAGAGCATGGTGGGGTATTGAGCCCAAAATGAGGCTAATGTAAACTTCTGCCTAAAAAAGTAGGTACCTTTGAAGTAAGGAACTTGAGAGTTTATTTAATAGAAAATGATAGGAGAATAGTAATGAGTAAATTTTTTAGTCTTAGATTCACACAAAAATAATAGATAGTGACAGAACCATTTCCATTTGACTTTAGGGTGCTCTTCTCTCTACATATACAAGTCATATGACAATCTTATATATGTATATATGTGTATATATGTATATATTCATCCATTTAAAGTGAATACATATATATTCATTTTAAATGGATGCATAAAAATTGTACATATTTATGGGGTGCCATGCCATGTTTCAATAAATATATACATTGTATAATGTTCAAATCTGGGTAAGCATACTATACACTCAAAGATTCATCACTTTTTGTGATAATAACATTAAAAAATCCTTTATTCTAGCTATTTATTTGTTTATTTAGGTACTGAATATTGAACCCAGAGGCACTTAATCACTGGGGAAACTGGCTTATGATAACAGAGAAATAAAATCATGTCCCTATCTTTAGACCTAACTATGAAAGGTGAAAGTATAAAGTTAATAGAAAATAATATTCACATATAAAATTGTGACCTAAGGGGTAGGGAAATAATACCATAAACAAACACCTCAAAGCACAAATCATGGGGAAAATGTTTAAATTCATCACATCAAAATTAAATTAAATTAAATTAAAAGTAAATATTTCTCTTTAATAACAGCAGATAGACAAAATTAATAGAGAAATGATAGATTAGAGGGAGGTTTGGTGGCACACACCTATAATCCCAGCTACTCAGGAAGATTGTAAATTCAAGGCCAACCTCAGCAATTTAGCAAGACCCTGTCTCAAAATGGGCTGGGGATGTAGTTCAGTGATAAAGCACTCCTGGGTTCAATCCCTAGTACTGAGAAACTGAAATGAAATACAATATGATATGATATGATATAATACAGTACAAACTGTTCTAGAAACATTTACAAGTGCACACAGGGCCCACCATCATAATTGGTAACTTGGCCTAGTCTAGCCTAGTTTCTCTCTCTGTCCCCTTTCAAGACTAAAAGGCATCTACAAGCCTCCATGACTAGAAACACCAAACAATGTAAAGAGTGAAATGAAGTGGCACCAAGAACCTGGAAGATCTTCACCTATTCCGAGAAAAGATATGATCACTCCCCTTTATTAGCCTATCCTTCTACCTCATTATTCCTATCCTGTATCTGTAACCCCTCAGCCTCCTGCAGTTGAGCAGCTGATCTATGAGCTAAGCTCCCTCTTCACCATTCTTTGGCCATTGAACAGAGCCTTCCTTTCTCCCAATCACTGTCTCTCAGACATTGTTTTTTCCGTGGGATGAGCTTCTGAACCTGGGTTCCATAACCCAGGGACAGTGGGCAGGTGAGAGGTCAGCTAGGGCATTCAGGCAAACCTGTTACTGGGTACTTTCTGCAGGCATTTCCCAGCAGAGACAAAATTTTAAAACTTAAAGCAGTAACTGAGTGGCACTGTCACTCACTGGCCTTGCAGGGAAAGGTGACAGACTGAAAAAGGCTATGGAATTGCTTTTGTGAGCACAAATGTTCAGGTCTTAAAAATCGCAGCCTTTGCCCTTTAATTTGCTCACTTCCACCCTCTCAGTCAAATGTCTATGTCCTCGCCATTGTCCATCCTGATGGCCCTACATTGGCCCCATAATTAGAGCGAGGTTTAATTATGGCCATCTGCCTTAGTTTCTCATTCCATTCTTGAAACTCCTGATCTCCAGTGATGAAGTGAGGGAACTTCCTCTCAGCTCTCCTCTTCCTGGTTGTAATTCTTCCCTCATGTCCCACCCTGTCCTTTCCAGCTTTGTCCTTCCAAGGGCTGCTTCTGTTTCTACATTT
Organism: Geosciurus inauris; assembly: GCA_004024805.1. NCBI lineage: Eukaryota > Metazoa > Chordata > Mammalia > Rodentia > Sciuridae > Geosciurus > Geosciurus inauris. Next base: position 52,561 of record PVHX01002441.1, read on the forward strand.
CAAAATCCTGTAAAAAGAACCCTGATGGGAGGTTGGTTCCTAACTTTTCCCATCTTAGATGTCCTTAACTTTCCATTCTGGAGGCTTTAGATCTTATGATTCTGATACCAAATCTTTTCCCTAACAGTCAATGTCATGTTTCCAACTGAGCTAAGTTTCTCCTGTCTTGCTAGTAACTCAAATATCATTTGGAGAAATCAGACTAGTCATCCCCTTCCCTGGCCTCTTCCACAACCCATTCCTCTTGGCCTTCATATTTCTGTCATTAAACCCACTGTTCTGCCTGCCATTCTATCACATTTCATTTTTTATCTGCACTGCTCTTCCCTTTAAACTGGCTTCTCTTTGACAAAGATAAGCCCAAACTCCACCCATCATCCAAGGCTCTTTTCTCTGTGACCTAACTCCAATTTACATTTCCAGTGCTCTCTCTCAGCTCCCTGCACACACTCTGCACAGCCAACAGGATTGCTTGGGGTTTCCTGAACACATCCGTGAAGCCACACCTCCTTATGGCTTATCTTTTACTTCCTCTTGCCAGAAATAGTGTCTTTTTCTGTGGGTCAGAGCCCATTTTTCAAGTCTAGTTTTAAAAGTCAAAGTCTTATCTTCTGGCAGTTTAAAATTTTTAGAGTTTAAAGTCAACTTATTGACACTATGTAAATGAGAAAAGAAAGCAGAGATAACAGCAATAAAGATAAATGTATGAAATGATGGAAGATTGCAGGTTATATGATGTATCATTTACAATATTCAAAATGGGCAAGGTAGAGCTCTCTGTTTCAAAAAATATGTTTTCATTCATTTTTGCATTAAAATAATATTTAGTGGGAGTATGTCATATAAATTAGCTACTTGTTTGAGTTTAAAAAGTAAAATTCTACAAACATTTACTATCATGGAGCAGCCAGGACCCTGCCAGGGTAGTTTCCTGCTCAGAAGGTAATGAGCCACTTGAGAAAAAGAAAGTCTGAAATAATTAGTAAAGAAATAAGAGACAGAGCCATAAAGTAGATTCAATAAAGGGAGCTCCTGATAGGTTCTCCAGTCCCTATAGGAGCTGGAGCTGAACAACTAGAAAATGGCTCAGGTTCTTTAAAGGGGGAGTACATCAAAGGCAGGGATAAGGTTTTAGGGGGTACAGTCTTGTTTCATGGTGGCTTGCAGTCAACAGGTTGATTGGCATCTTGGCAAGCCATACCCATCTCTGAGAGGCTGTGTGACTATGTGGTTCCAGCAGGTCACCCCATCTCTGGTGTTGTGAGGAAACTACGACAGAGCTGAATAGAAAGTCACATGTACCAGGCAGCTCAAACCAGCAGGAATGCCACTGGGAGTTCCCAGATACCAGACTTTCCTACCCAATGACTTCCATGAAGATTGGGTTCATGCACATTTCATGGGTGGCAATTTACCTACCAAAAATAATCCTAGGGGAGAAAAAGACATATTGGAATATAGTGAGTACTTTAATGCCTGTCTTGTCTTGAATGAATTTTTTTTTTTAAAGTTTGTGATCCTATGAGCTATCAGATAAACTGATTTCACAGTAAAAATTGATAAACGAGGTTGTTAAGCAATGTTGGAACATGAAAACCTAGCACCACTGAAATTTGTTCTCAAACAACTCACTAATAACATGTATAAAAGAAAATGCAGTTAACAGACAAAAAGCACCTATCCCTGATATGCTAAAAAACAAAACAAAACAAGAAAAATCTTTCAAAATGTATGCTTCCATAGAATGATATCATCCACATGATCATTCTCTAGAAAAGGTCAGGAAATTAACATAGAGGGTTTATGAGTAAATATAGGAGCTCAGCAAAGACTCTCATTTGAATCTACAAGTATCAACAAAAACAACATTATAAAACATAGATATAGCTAACTTCAGTAGAGTTAGGGCACCTCCAGTTAAAGACAGTTTAACTTCCAATTCAGAAAAAGAAAAACTCTTGGTAATACTTCCTGCTACTTGTCCAGAAAGCTAAATAAACTCTCAAAAGTCATGATTCTTAAAGTAATCAAGAAATTTAAAGCAATGACCATTAAAATCCCAGGGAAAACTCTAAAAAACTTAGAAACAGCAGATATGGTGGCATGCACCTGTAGTCTCAACAACTGGGGAGGTGAGACAGAAGGAATACTTGAGTGCCAAGTTTAAGATCAGCCTAGACAGCATAGTGAGACCCCATCTCAAATAAAACAAAAGCACAAACTTAGAAAGGTGATTGATATAAGAACATTCTTCTGAAAGGAGAGTCAACAAGATTATCAAGTCACAAAAAAAATTTTAATAGCAAAGATATTGCTAGATTTAAAAGTAAACCATGAGACCAAGTGTATCAAAACTGTGTAATAATAACATTAAAACAGAAACAATAATCAATGGAGAAGAGTGAAAAAAAATTTCCATTACATTGTTATAAAAACTGACTTTATGTCAGATCAGAAATAATACATAAATATGGAAAGGACTCACTATTATAGAAATATTTGCAGATGACCGGATACCAGAATTAAAAAAAATTAACATGAGCTGGGTGCAGTGGCGCATGCCTGTAATCCCAGCACTTTGGGAGGCTGAGACAGGACAATCGCAAGTTCAAAGCCAGCCTCAGCAACAGTGAGGTGCTAAGCAACTCAGTGAGACCCTCTCTCTACATAAAACACAAAATAGGGCTGGGGATGTGGCTCAGTGGTCAAGTACCCCTGAGTTCAATCCCCAGTACGAAAAAAAAAATTAATATGGATTTATCCTTCACACCACACAATATATTAAGCAAGCCTAATATTAATAAATCTTTAAAAATAAGAGAGCAGCATTATCATATTAGCCAAATTTCTGAGTATGTAAAAGATTTTATTTCTATGAAGAATAGAAGTGATTTTAAATATAAAATTTCTAAATTTTTTTGCTTCCAAAATATAAGGAAAAAAAGGAAATAATAAAATAAAAAATGTAAGTTAAACATAACTAATATAGTTTATTACCAAAAGATAAAGTACTGTGAAGTGGTGATACAGAATTTATGTCCTAATTCTATGGAGAAATGTAGACAATGACTTTCCATAGATAAAATAATCTCATCACCCCCCTGCACGCAGAATCAAGCAAAGTAAAACAACTGAAGTGAATGTTACACACTTATTAAACCAGCAAAATACATGAAAGTGCTAGACATCATCATTGGTCAGTCAGTGAGGAAATAGGTATACAAAGAAGATTTTGTGGCATTACAAACTTTTCAATCTTTCTGGAATACAGCATAATTCTTTTTCAAAGGATATAATTTATGCCAGGCATGGTGGTACACACCTGTAGTTCCAGAGACTCTGGAAGCTGAGGCAGGAGGATGGCAAGTTTGAGGCCAGCCTCAGCAACTTAGTTAGACCCTGTCTCAAAAATTAAAAATGGGTTGGGGATGTAGCTCAGTGGTAAGCTGCCCCTGAGTTCATTCCCTAGTACTGACAAAACAAAACCTGTTCTGTCAACCTTAACAGATGCACACAGGGCCCGCCATCATATTCTTCTGTGGAAATAGGCTCAACTCTCTTGCCTCTTCCTCTCTCTACTTTTCAGACAACTCCTTATCCTTGGGTGAACTGTACATCACCTTTTCCTCAGCTGTCTGTCCTCAAGCAGCCTCCTGGAACATCTTAGATCACTTGTTTCAAACTCCATCCTGCCTGCCAACTCTGTGTAGTTTCTCTCATAGTTCACTTGCCTGAATTATATCACCCCAAACCGTCTTCTCTTTCCACGCCTTTTGCATCCCCACCTCTGGCACACTGCTGACATTCCTGCTTCATATATTACTGAGGAAATAAAAAATAGAACACCCAAGCCATCTCTGAAACTGCAAAACTGCTTATACTTATAGACAGCCTTTTTTTGTCCCCTACGGTACTGCGGAAGAAGTGTACCTTCTCCCAGCCCATGCTTCACTTCTCTGCCACTATCTAAAGGGTCCCTCAGCCTCTTCCAATGCAATCTACCATTGTGTCTTCAAAAGCTCTTCTCTCAGCACTGGGACACCATTTTTCTTTGTTTTTCTCCTGCTCTTCAGTGACTCATCCTGTCTCCTTTTCTGGGTCCTTTTCTATCCTATGCCCTAAAGATCACCTTTCCAGAGACCTTCTTCCCTGAGACTGATTTTCTCTCAAGACTTCCTCCTAAGGATATTGCATCAGTTCCCTTGGATGTAAATATCGTCTTCAAGCTGGATGCTGTGGTGCACACCTGTAATCCCAGCGACTCTCAAGCCTGAGGCAAGTGGATTCCAATTCGAGGTCAGCCTCAGCAATTTAGAAGATCCTCAGCAACTTAGTGAAACTCTGTCTCAAAATACACAATAAAAAGAACTGGGGATGTAGTATGCCCTTGGGTTCAAGTTCTAGTACCATAACAAATAAATAAATATCATCTTCATTCCTGCTCTAGATTCTGAGAATATGACCCCAGACTCTCTTTGGAGATAGAGTTGATATCCAATTGCATATATCTAAGATCCCTAGTATGATGTGTCTCAACTTGGGCTCAACTTGTCCTAAGTGAAACTCTTGATGTTTCATTCAAACCTGTTCTCCCCAGTCCTTATCTATCACATCATCCCTTCAGTTTCTCAAACCAGAAACTCATGAGGTCATCTTTGATTCTTTGATTTTCCTCACCCGACTTCTAACCTATCAGTAAATCCTGACAATTCAACTCTGTTTATAAATTCTTCAAATGTGATGAGATCTTCCAGACATGGGCCTCTGCATATGTTCCCTTTCCCTCAGACTTTGCATTGGTCCGTTTTTCTTCCTCTAGGTCTTAACTTCAAGGTCACCTCTTCTATGAGGCCCTGGCTGACCACACTAACATGGTCACCCATTACTCTTCAGCTCAGGGTCTTTTTTGGTTTCTTCCAAGTTCACGAAGTCATGTAGTTTGATTTCTTATTTGTCTGTTTTTCTAAGTGTAGATTTATACTTCCTATATCTACACTTTCCTAAGTGTAGATTTATACTTCATAATACACATTCAGAAAGAACTCACAGTGTTCTCCTCAAATGAACTAATATTGTTCGCATTTATTTGTTCTACATTTCCTATCACTGTTTAAACATGAATTTGAAGACTATGATCATGAATCATCTTTGTACTTCTTACAACAGCTAGCATGACATTCTTTACAAAGGGCAGACCTGGGTAGATCATTTAGTATGTGAGTAGGTTTCTCCCTCTCATGCTTTTGGCTCATCAGCCAATGGGAAGCTCCTCCCTGTGCCCCCGAGGACACCATATCTGGAGGGTGCGGAGCTCAAGAGCACTTTGTCTCTTCAACTTTCTGAGCTATTTCTCTACTTTTCTATAGTCACCCCTCAAGCTGGAATATCTTTTTTCTCATTCTATATCATAACAATCATCTCCAAAAATCAAGTGTCTAAAAGAAGACCTTGAAAACTCACCCTTCACCATTTTGATAGAAAGACATCCATGGTATACAAATACTACCTGGATTGAGGTAAGGGAAAAGGTTAGTGAAAATAATTCTAGAGTAATTGACAAAATAAACATATATGACTATCCACAACAATTCTAAAAAATAAGAGTACTGTGAGAATTTGAAGACCTATCTGACATAATAATTAAACATATTACAAGGTGGAAAGGGCAGAGGAAGGTTTTGATTCCAGTGATGGCCATCATGCAGTCTCAGTTTTTTAAAGTTCATACCTTGCCTGTAATCCCAGTGATTTGGGAGGCTGAGATAGGAGGATCTCAAGTTCCAGGCCAGCTTTAGCAACTTAGAGATGCCTTAAGCAATTCTGAGAGACCCTGTCTCAATAAAAAATAAAATGGTCTGGGGATGTGACCTGGTGGTTAAGCACCCCAGATTCAATCCCTGGTACCAAAAATAAAAATAAAGTTTGTATCTGCCTAGCAATAGTATACTTATTTTTAAAGAGATAATGTGCATATCTAGCAAAGGACAGAAATTAAATGGAGACCATATAACTTTGCCAACCACAGATGATTATTGGTTCATAAGCAGACAGGAGTTGAAGGGTGGACTTCCCGGATTGAAGATGTACCTTAGGTGTGAAGATTGAAGGAGAGAATGGGAATGTGGCAACAACAGTGCTTTGGAACAACAGAAACCTGTTTTAAGAACGTGATACCAACTCTAAACAAAACTTAGACAATCACTAAGAAGAGAGAATTGTTCAATTTTGGTATGCCAGATGGTAACACAGGTTTCACTAGTAAATTAGCACCTACACAAAAATGCCTTTACTTCATCAATATTCTGAATTCGGTGATTTAAATATCTGGCAAGAAAATACCAACACAGTGCTAGGGGTATAACTCAGTAGTAGAATGTCTGCCTAACATGTCCAAGGCCCTGGGTTCCATCCCTAGCACTGAAAAAAGAGAAAGAGTGAAAGGAGGAAGGGAGGAAGGCAGGGACCAATGCATGGGAAGAAAATGGAGCCTGGCAAGAAGTTCTGAGGCAGTAGAGAAAAGAGAGGAGCCAGACAACAAAGGAAGAAAGTGGAAAAGGAAGCACAATGTCTAACAAAGAAGGAACAAGACAAAATTGCAGGAAACTTCTATAACACGTGTTCTTCAAATGTCATGATACCTGTAGGAGAAATCTGAGCTACACAAGTCACACAATGTTTGGATTGAAGAGCATTTTCAGAATATAAACATATTGCTTGATTTTAATTCACTCATCAAAACATCCAGGACACCAGAGTTCTCCCCAAATACCTTGAACTCTTAGTGATTAAGACTCAAAAGAAGGAAAAAAAAAGACATACAAGACAATATTTTTTTAATGTGCTCTGGATGTAAGACAATTATTTGCTGTAAAGGAATTATTATTAATGGAATATAGTAGTACCTCTCAAGCATGTTTTCTACCTGAATAAGTGAGCATAAGTAATTTTATGGTATAAAAGAACTCTGCTTCTTATTGTTCTTTCCTTCAATGGCCTAATTATAAAATAAATTATTTTCATATTTTTTGGTTTCTACAAATACCTAACCTGAATTGGACAAATAGTAGGAATTAAACCATTTTTATTGTCAGAAGCTGGTACCAGCACATACTTCTTTAATTTGAATTGGTATCATTTGTGTTTGGTATGATATTAGAATTGCTATTTTTGGTTTTCCAGAAAATGACTTTAAACACAGTAATTTTATTTATCATGAAGATTTTCTATATCACTATTTATTTTGGATGATGTAATGTTATACATATTTGTAATTTATAATGCATGTATAAGCATTGAAAAGTAAAGAACAAATTTACAATATGTAAAATGGTTTGGCACACAAGCAGGAATATATAGAATAATAAAACAGAATAGAATCAAGAACATACACAAGTAAATATACATTTATGGCATATTACAAAGTTGGCATTCAAATCAGTGGGAGAACTATAAGGAATATTCCATAAATGGTGATAAGACAAATTGTAACTTAGAAAAAATAATTAGATTCCTATATTACACTTTCTCCAAAATATGTCTTGGATATTCTAAGTTCTCCAAAATATATGTTGAAAGATATTCATTGCAACATTGTATATAACCTCAAAACAAAACAATAATTTGAAAATAACACAATGTCTATTTATGTTACATTCAAAAAAATGAACATCATACAATTGTTGAAAAGAATTCAGAAGATCTGAATGTACTAATGGAAAAATGGGAAAATGTCCAAAATAAATTTTTGGATGATAAAGACAAGGTACAAAAAAAAAAAAAAATCTGTGTGTCTGTGTGTTTTTTCAAGAGTGCACTTGCACACACAATTTTTTGGAAGTATATACAAAAATCTAACAATGGTTACCTCTAGGACTCAGAATGGGGGGAGACAAGAAAAGTGATTTTTAGTTTTGATGGTATACCTTTTGGTGTTGTCTGAATTTACCACCAAGAGGTTGAAACTTTTCTGATAAAAAATTAAGTAAGATAAAAATAATCAGGATAGGAAGGAGAAAGAAAAGAAAAGACAAAGGAAGGGGCAATAAAAAGAGAGAATCATATACTAATATCCAGGTTTCAATACAATTTTAGGATAATTGCGAGCATAGATAAAACCTGATTTCACTTCTAGTCAAGCTTCTAGTACTATCATAATCTTAGCACTGAGAGGGCTTTACATTATCTGGTCCAACTTCATTCTACAGATGAGCACACTGAGAGTGGCTCATGCTTCCTGAAAATCTGCCATCACAGTGACAGTATCCCCTTTAAGACAGACTCACATTAAAGTTTCAAAGTCCAACATCAGTAGCAAAATATAAACAGAAAAGCAAAGACAACGATCCAAAATAGAATGAAGCAGAGAAAACAAAGGTGTCAGTTATTGAGCCTCTCTGTGAGGTGCCAGGCACAGAAGGGAATAGCTCCGGAAGCTATGGCAGGAGTGATCAGCCTTACCTTGTAGTGACTGATGGCATTTTCAATTGTCGGCTCAGAATGAGACTGGTGTTCAGGGGATTCCAGGCATTCCAAGCATAGGAGACATTTGCTGTTCTCACAGAACCTCTGAAACCTCTTCTGGTGCTTGTGGCAGATGTAGCCTCCCCCCAGTACCCCCGCAGAATAGGGCTTCCGGCAGAGGGGACAGCAGAGAGCCCCAGAGTCCAAGGCCTTCTCCATGTGTTGGGCTAGGCACACGCGACAGAAGAGGTGTTTGCAATCCGTGCTCACAGCCTCCTTTGGGTGTTCTTGGCAGATGGGGCAGACGCCCTCCTCTTGGCTGTCCTCTTGTAAGGAGACCATGGTCTCTTCCCTGTCCCACCAGCCTCCCCACCGGGTCTTCCAAAGAATCCTGCCACACTTGACAGCTCTAGATGAGAAGGCTCAGCTGGAAGGAGGCAGCCCTGGACAGTTCCAAAGGACACAACTCAGGCTCCAACTTGAGGCAGTTGTCCCCTCTCCATCAAGGGAGACAGCACCGACCACCTAAACCATGATTCTGCATGAGTTTCAGAAATACCTCATCAGTTTTGCCATGCATCCTCTGGTTTTCCTATATTTGCTAAACTTGAAACCACTATTTTCCATACAACTGTAAGAAGCAGGTGATTCAAAAACTATTTTTCCCTGTTTTTCTCTTGAGAGCTTTCTGTGAATATTTATACAGTTCAAAGTTAAATGGCCAGGGTGTAATTGTCATAGCCAGAAGCAAAACCATCGTAATTTACAAGTTGAAAGTCTTCTCTGATTTGCTGTTAGTTGTCAGGATTTGACAGGAGTTCAAACCGTTCTCGCCCATACTCACATACTGCTGTGGATTGTTACAGCCAACCATTTATAGCAGCACCTTGTCAGCAAGTCATTTTCTAACCAGCATCTTTCCAGAATTATAGATGCCACAATGAAGGAGAAAGAGAAAGAGAACAGGACAGAAAGCAGAAGAGAGACTTGTGTAATGTTTGAAGCCACCTTTTTCTTCCTTTCAAACCATCTCCAAAGGAAGTCCCTGCCACACCATTTCTCTTAAATATGGTGTGTTCACTCTCATTGCCTCATCCTGCATTTCTTGCCTAATCTCCTTGCCCCCAAAAGCTCTTGTATAATCCTACCTCAATTTCTCCATTTTGATTTCAGATCATTTTCTCAGGCTTCAGATCTGAGGAGAAGGCCAGCGGGTGAATGGTTCTTTCTTAAATCATGCCAATTATATATGTTCATGTGTCAGTAAAACTGAGGGAGAGGTGGAGCAACTCACCCTTAGAAACACTGAATTACCAGGAAAATGAAAGTCCCCGTGACCTAGGGTAACTGGAAGAAGAAGTGGACTTTGGTTGTTGCGGGGTGTGGCTTGTTTGCTCATGGGAAAGACGAAAGTCTTGGTGCTTTTAATGCAAATATTACACAAACTGACAGTCAACTCAGAATGGAGGCCACCAGAATCCCAGCTTATGGAACTGTAGGATCCAGGTGTCACAGGCCTTGACACCTATTGCTAGAGAATGCTGGAACATCAGTTGCTAGAGAATGCTGGAACATCAGTTGCCCACCCCACTGACCTCCAGCAACCTTCCAGTCAGGCTGGTCTCAGCATTGACATTGGGGGAGACCCCAGGGAATGCCAGTAACAAGGACTGCCACTTGAGGCTTTTAAGGATCTGAGATTCTTCTTTGAAAAACTCACTCTGTAGCCTCCTCACTCAATCCTACTTTGCCACGGATTGCTATGAAGTTGTGTGGTGTTAAAATAAGTATACTTTGGGTCTTCATCCCTGGTTCTGGAAGAGAATTCCTGAAACTCTTGTAGCTTCCTTAGTAATAGAAGTGACTGGTGTATCTTTTGCTATTCACAATAGGGCCCTTTCAACCACACCTGAGTTTATGCTAACTGGGTGGCTCTTAAAAGATGAGGCCACTTGCTAGAAAGGCAATCATGATGAGAGAGTTGGAGCCTATAACCCACCTGCTACATCAAGAAAGAAGAGAAGGGCCTGGGGATTGAATAATCACCAATGGCCAATGATTTGATCAATTACATTTATTTACTGGAATATTCATAAAAACTCTCAACAAAAGGGTTCAGAGAGCCTCCAGTATGGAAAATGCATTCACGCGCTGGGAGGGTGGTGCATGCCAAACTCATTGGGGACAGAAGCTCTTGTGCTCACTTCCCTTCTGGAGCTTACCTTATGTACCTCTTCATCTGGCTATTTGTGCCTTCCTTGTACCAAATCAGTAACAGTAATTAAAGTGTGTTTATGAGCTCTGTGCACCATTATAGCTAATTGTTAACCTTAAGTCATGAGCAATTCCAATTTGTAGCCAAGTCAGTTACAAGTGTGGGTTACCTGGGGACCCACGACTTATGATCTGCATCTGAAGCAAGAGGCAGTCTATAGGGATAAGCCCTGTGGTGTCTGTGGTGTCTGTATTAACCACAGATAGTGTCAGAATTAAATTGAATTAAATTAAGGACATTTAGTTATGCCAGAGAATTGGAAAATTAGTTGGTATGAAGAAAAGAAATTTGGTGCCCAAATGTTTAAACAGCTTTTCTTTTAGGTTGATATAAAAAAGTCACTTTCTCAAGTCACAGTTCCTTGGCTTCTCAAAGATGACTCCCTAAAATTTCAAGGTCACAGGTGGGGTGGATACCTTCCCACTCCATACCCCCACCTCCTGACCATTATTTCCCAGATTCAAAGTAAGAATAGCTGTCTGAAAGATCTCTGCTCGTCTACTCTGGCTCTTCTTTGCTAGCCTTTACACACCTGTCTCCCTTAATTCATTGAGGACTTGGGTATAAGGATCACAGGCTTTTCCCTACCCCATGTCCTGGATGGAAGACGATGTAAATGGCCATGCAACATTGAAGTTCCTCAGTTCCTTGACCTGCCCACGTCTAATGACCTTCCCTTTTGCCACCTACCCTGTGACCACTCTGCACTTCATTAGAATTCAGATTTTACCACTTGAAATCACAAATCTAGGCATTAACCTTATCCTACGTCTCTCTCTATAAGCTGCTCACTGCCATACCTGTTCTTTAACCTCTAGTCCTTGACCCTCCCACATTGGACATTTCTGCCCTATCTCATGGGATAATGTAAGAAACAAAATGTAGAAAAATTAAATAAACTGTCCAAGGCCACAGTGGGGTAAATCTAGACCTGGGATTCAGGTTTGGATGTTGGTCATCCCAGACCCACTGCTTCTTTGCCACAAAATGTCATTGCTCTCCACACCTTTCCTTTCCCTTGATAAATGAATGGGGAATGGAAAGATGAATAGAAAGACTGATAAGTGGTTATATCGCCAGACAGATGAAGAAAAATAGCATTTTATGCCAGTGTGGAATACTGATTGTATAGTAACTTTTACTATAGTTATTTAGGTACTTGTCTTAATTTTCCTACAGGTTTATTGAACAACTTAAAGGCAGGAACCCACTATTTAATACTAGCTTGTGTGTGTGTGTGTGTGTGTGTGTGTGTGGTGTTGGGAACTGAACCCATAGCTTTATGCTTATGATCTACCAACTGAGCTACATCCCCAGCCCCCTAAGTAATATTAGATTAAGAAAAAAATTGTAAGTTAGGCTGTAAATTTATGAAGTAATGGTTTTTACACACATTTGCCTTATAATAACTCAAAAAGACTCTGTCAGACCACAAGCTTGCACAAAAAGTACTTCTACAAGGACATCTACGAAGCACTTGTCTGTTTAACCTTGGACTGATGTTACTCATGTTATTCTACTGTGGCCAAGAAATAATGTTTCAAAATATCTTATATAATCCTCATTTTTGAAAACTTTAAAAACTTCCCCTTGTCTCAACTTCCTAGAATACGCTCATAGCTTGCTATGGCATGCATAATCCCATTGCAGTGCTATTGCCAAATAAATATCAGTATTTTGGGGAAAATGTGATTTTTAAAATTTAGATTGGGGGGCTGGCCGCAGGGGGTAGGGGAAGGAGAGGCAGGAGCATCGCGGAGCGCAGGCCTTGGTGGCCCCAGAGTCGCCGCAGACGAAGCTGACCTGTTCCCCAGTCCTGGTTTCTCTCCCGGCTCCCCGTCCTCAGCCCTGGGCGCACCACGCGGGTCCAAGCAGCTGGCAGCTTAACTGAGCTGGCCGCCAGACCTGGACTGGCGCAGAGACCGGGAGCCCTCCAGCCCAGGCGCACACGAAAGTGCTCAACTCTGAATGGGCTTTGGAAAGTACAGAAGAAAATCCAGTGTGCTCTTTGTGGGATACTGGACAGCCGAATAAATGCAGTATCTAAATATAAAAGAGGACTGCAAGGTCAGGGCTTTCTGTGCTAAAATGAGGAGATCCAAGAAGATGGAGGCGAATCGGGTGGCCCCTGAGCCAGGGGTGGAAGTGACCTTCTATCTGCCGGACAGGGAGCCACTCCGGCTGGGCAGTGGAGAGTACACAGCAGAAGAGCTGTGCATCAAGGCTGCGCACAAATGAGGTACCTTTCCTCTGTGCCACCACCTCTTTGCCTTGTATGATGAGAACACCAAGCTCTGGTATGCTCCGAACCGCACCATCACCATTGACGACAAGATGTCACTACGACTCCACTGCGGCATAAGGTTCTACTTCACAAACTGGCATGGGCCCAGTGACAATGAGCAGTCTGTATGGCGATATTCTCCAAAGAAGTAGAAAAATAGCTCTGAGAAGAAAAAGGTTCCAGCTGCAACCCCTCTCTTTGACACCAGCTCACTGGAGTAGCTGTTTGCTCAGGAACAGTATGATTTGGTCAAATGCCTGGCTCCCATTCGAGACCCCAAGACTGAGCAGGATGGGCGTGATATTGAGAACGAGTGCCTAGGAATGGCTGTCCTGACCATCTCACACTATGCCATGATGAAGAAGATGCAGTTGGAAGAACTTCCCAAGGACATCAGCTACAAGCGATATATTCCAGAAACATTGCATAAATCCATCAGACAGAGGAAACTTCTCATCAGGATGCAGATAAATAATGTTTTCAAGGATTTCCTAAAGGAATTTAACAATAAGACCATTTGTGACAGCAGTGTGTCCACTCATGACTGAAGGTGAAATACCTGGCTACCTTGGAAACTTTGACAAAACATTATGGGGCTGAAATATTTCAGACTTCTATGCTGTTTATTTCATCAGAAAATAAAATAAATTGACTTCATGCAAATGATAGTGGAAATATTCTCTAGTATGAAGTGATGGTAACTAGGAATCTTGGAATCCAGTGGTGGCAGAAACCAAATTTCCTGTTGAAAAGGAAAAAAATAAACTGAAGTGGAAAAAATGGAAAATAAACACAAGGATGAGGAGAAAAACAAAATCCAGGAAGAATAGAACAATTTTTCTTATTTCCTTGAAGTCACTCACACTGTAATCAAGAAGTCTATCATCAGCATTAATAAGCAGCACAACAAAAAAAATGGAACTGAAGTCATGAGGAGCCCTTGTCCTTTGTGTCCCTGGTTGATGGCTACTTCCAGCTCACAGCAGATGCCCATCATTACCTCTGCACTGATGTGGCTCTCCCATTGATAGTCCACAACATACAGAATGGCTGTCACCATCCAATCTGCACAGAATATATCATCAATAATTTGTGGAAGAAGGGAACGAGGAGGAGATATACGTGCTGAGGTGCAGCTGACTTTGACAACATCCTCATCATCACCTGCTTTGGAAAGTTTGAGGTTCCGGGTACCTATAAGGAGTTCAAGAATTTTCAGATCGAGGTGCAGAAGGGCTGCTACAGTCTGCATGGCTCAGATCACAACTTCCCCACCCTGGAAGGCCTCATGAGCCACCTCAAGAAGCAGATCCTGAGCCGGGTGCAGTGGCTCATGTCTGCAATCCCTGCACTTTGGGAGGCTGAGACAGGAGAATAGCGAGTTCAAAGCCAGCCTCTGCAATGGCAAGGCACTAAGCCACTCAGTGAGACCCTGTCTCTACATAAAACATGAAATAGGGCTGGGGATGTGGCTCAGTGGTCCAGTGCCCCTGAGTTCAATCCCCAGTACCAAAAAAAAAAAAAAAAAAGAAGCAGATCCTACGTGCAGACAACATCAGCTTTGTACTGAAGCACTGCTAGCAGCCCAAGTCTTGATAAATCTCCAATCTGTTCATGGCCACCAAGAAGGCTCAGGAGTGACAGCCTGTCTAGCCCATGAGTCAACTGAGTTTTGACCAGATCCTCAAGAAAGATATTGTTCAAGGTGAGCGCCTCGGCAGAGGCACGAGAACACACATCTACTCTGAGACCCTGCTGGATTACAAGGATGATGAAAAGGCTGCTGAAGAGAATAAAAGTGATCTTCAAAGTCTTAGACCCCAGCCATAGGTCCCTGTGGTCTCTGGCCTTCGTTGAAGCAGCCCACATAATGAAACAGGTCTCTGTCTTGGTCTGGATCCCAGACTAATTTATCTAGGCAGATTCGTGGAGTGAATCACCAGCCTCACAACAGGATGGGTTTTATAAGCTTTAATATGAGATAATATAACAATAAGCAAGCAACAGTTATACTTTGTAATATTGAATATTGTATATAATGAATCAATAATATAGAAGAAAAGAAAGGGAGAGCGGCTCCAGCCCAATAAGCACTCACCAATCAACACCAGATAACACAACACGGGTTTGCAAGTACACTCAAAGCACCATCATCACCTTCAGAGTCTTTCTCCTCAAAGCACCATTCAAGATCCTTCTTCTTTACTCACAACAGCATCAACACCTTCAACACCTATCCTCGGGTAAAAGGAGCAACACTGAGGATAGGGTAAACAACATAGGTGAGAATCCACCTTCTACCTCGCAAGTCAGCTTCCTTCTCATCATCAGGTTCCTTCTTCTTACTCAAAACATCAGATTCTTTCTTCTTTCTCTGGTGGATCCCTTCTGCTTCCGCTGGATCTCTTCCTCCCCAAATGGATTCCCTCTGCCTGTCCAGTTGGATTCCTTCTTCTGTCTCTTTCTCCTTTGGAGGACTTAAAAAGGCACAGCAACCCCTCCCAACATGCAGTCCAGCATTATGCAGCTGGCCTTAGGCTGTTAAATCTCTGTGAGGTGGGAACTGGCCAGGTTCCAAAATTCACAGGATCAAAGGCTGAAAGTTTTGAGGCACAAAGAGCTCGTTAGTGCACCAGATGGCCCCCGAACCATAACCTTGAGAGTGTTTTCTTCAAAGTTTCTCCAAATTCCTCACTAATGAGCTCTCCTCTCCTAAGACACTTAAGGACAGGCCCATATTATTAACTCTCTATACCTTCGGCCCTCTGGGCCCGTTCTTAAGTGTGAGCAACATATGAACATACAGCAACAGATTAATAAGATCAATAGAATAAGACATCTCACAATGAACAAATGTTTCACCCAGGCTAAGTTGGGTAACCAAGAAGTTAACCATCATAAGAAATCATTTCCAAAAGAGTCTTGTCTAATATGATCAATAACATCCTTTAAATGCATTAATTCCTTAGTAATAGAATTACTATTGTCAGATTAAAACAACATATACTACATACTTCAGTGTAAGTCTTATGATGTAATAGCAGTAAATAATCAATAGCAGGTCAATTAGCTTGTCTATGCTGTTTTTGTTCATCATTTAATAGCACAATAGCATTAGATGTATAATTAATATTTTAACTGAGACACAAGCTAACTGCATAGTCCTTTTATATGCACCTACAGCTAATGCAGGAATTCCTACAAGTGAAAAAATCAAAGCATTAAATTCAGCAGTGAAGACCAGGTGTACAGAGTCTTCACAATCTTCAGATAAGGTCAAACTTTATTTCTCTGGGGCTAGGGGAAGAGAAGTCTCTGGGCACATCGGGTGGCAAGGGGCTGGGGGCAAGCCTTGGTGTTCCAAGGCCAGAGAAAGCAGGGTGTTCCCGCCTGCTCAGCCTGGCAGCTCTTCCTTGCATTACACCTGTGTGACCCAGTTACCTACATATCCCCTTTTTGTCCCCCCCCCCTTTTTTCCTTTGGTTTCAAACCCCTTATCAGGCTTTTTCTAGCATTTGAATGTAAACTCCAATTCCATCTGGCCAGAGGGACTGTTCAGGGCTTTTTTTAACCCTTTTTTCCCCAGCTGGCATTTAAGTTGTAAAAATCCTGTCAGCACAGTTAATAGTGTACATGAATAAATTGTCCACCAATAGCCTATCAAAGACAAAAGCTATTATCATAAAAGACAATCAATTAGTAAATACTATTTAACATTATTATAATATTATCTTTTATAAATTAGAAAATCTTATAAAGTTATGGTTTACCATTAATTGCCCACCTGTGCATAGCAACAAGTTTGGCACATCCAGTTATTTAATATACCCATCATCAACTGAAATAGTTAATCTTCCATTCATATTATTGTAGCCATTTCTATTCACCACAGAAAGTGTATACTCACTTCAATAATCCTTTCAGGGTATAAGCATCTACATGAAGAAAACAAACAATTTAATACATCCAAATATTCTTTCATATAAATTCTCCATCTATTTCATTCAGGGTTTAAATACTTTCCACAACCACTTACTATCAGTATACTTCATTATTACATACTTCATTATTACAAAACATACTGCTTTCAATTGTCAACTAATCATATTTAATATCAATAAAGTTTATTTAACATTAGAGCAGTAAACCTTTATCAATTACTAAGAATATAAAGTCAATTTTCAAATAAAGAAATGTTAAGTAATTTAAGATAAAATATCTATCATCAATCACTCAAACACATATATTTTTATTTTCCACTTATGTTTATGGTGTTTGTTTTTGATAAGCGGACAGCAACACCCATCCACGTCAGCAGATGGCCATCTGTTTCTTTCCCTTTTTCCTAGGGGAATTCCTTCAAGTACTTCACACACTTGAGCAGGGTCAGCACCTTTTAACGTAACATCCCAGTTTTCACTAAGCCAAGTTCCCTGTGCCCATAACTGGGCCAAAGAGTAAAATTCCATATCTTCCCATCCTGGTTTATCAGTAACAGCTGTTTTGACCACAAGTCTTTTAAACAGAGGCATAGCTTCAATACACCCCGAATCCTGCCGACTTTGCCAATTGTCTTGGTCTGAATCCCAGACTAATTTATCTAGGCAGATTTGTAGGGTGAATCACCAGCCTCACAATAGGATGGGTTTTATAAGCTTTAATATGAGATAATATAACAATAAGCAAGCAACAGTTATACTTTGTAATATTGAATATTGTATATAATGAATCAATAATATAGAAGAAAAGAAAGAGAGAGTGGCTCAAGTCCAATAAGAACTCACCAATCAACACCAGATAACACAACACGGGTTTGCAAGTACACTCAAAGCACCATCATTACCTCCAACACCCAGCCTTGGGCAAAATAAGTAACACCAAGAATGGGGTAAACACATAGGTAAGAGTCTTTCTCCTCAAAGCACCATCATCACCTTCAAAATCCTTCTTCTTTACTCACAACAGCATCAACACCTTCAACAACTATCCTCGGGTAAAAGAAGCAACACTGAGGGTAGGGTAAACACATAGGTGAGAGTCAGGATTCTTCCTCTTTACTCAAAACAGCATCAACACCTTCAACACCTATCCTCAGGTAAAAGAAGCAACACTGACGGTAGGGTAAACACATAGGTGGGAGTCAAGATCCTCCTTCTTTACTCACAGCATAACCAACACCTTCAACACCTATCCTTAGGTAAAAGGAACAACACCAAGGGTAGGGTAAAAAAACATAGGTGAGAGTCAGCTTTCTTCCCCACAAGTCAAATTCCTTCTTCTCGCTCAAAGCATCGAATTCCTTCTTCCTCGGTTGAATTTCTTCTCCTTTGGTTGAATTTCTTCTTCTCTGGTGGATTCCTTCTTCTCTCTCTCCAGTTGGAACCCTTCTTCTCCCTCTCCAGTTGGAACCCCTTCTTCTCCGGTCCAGATGAATCCCTTCTTCTTTCTTTTTTCTCCTTTGGAGGACTTAAAAAGGCACAGCAACCCCTCCCAACATGCAGTTCAGCATTATGCAGCTGGCCTTAGGCTGTTAAATCTCTGTGAGGTGGGAACTGGCAGGTTCCAAAACTCACAGGATCAAAGGCTGAAAGTTTTGAGGCACCAAGAGCTCGTTAGTGCACCAGATGGCCCCGAACCATAACCTTGAGAGTGTTTTCTTCAAAGTTTCTCCAAATTCCTCACTAATGAGCTCTCCTCTCCTAAGACACTTAAGGACGGGCCCATATTATTAACTATCTATACAGTCTCCCACAAACACTTCTTGTACCTCTATGGCATCTGTGTCTGAGACGTGGAAAATATCATGGTAGGAGAGTTTGTGGAGCGGGGATCCCTGGATCTCTTCATGCACCAGGAAAGCGATGTCCTCACTCACCATGGAAGTTCAAAGTTGCCAAACAGCTGGCCAGTGCCCTGAGTTACTCGGAAGATAAAGACCTGGTCCATGGAAATGTGTGTACCAAAAATCTCCTCCTGGCTGGTGAGGGCATTGACAGTGAAACTGGCCCATTCATCAAGCTCAGTGACCCCAGAATCCCTATCACTATACTGTCAAGGCAAGAGTGTATAGAATGAATCCCATGGATTGCACCTGAGTGTGTTGAAGACTCCAAAAACCCGAGTGTGGCTGCTGACAAATGGAGCTTTGGAACTACACTCTGGGAAATCTTCTACAATGGCAAGATCCCTCTGAAAGATAAGGCACTGATTCAGAAAGAGAGATTCTATAAAAGCCTGTGCAGGCTGGTAATACCATCATGAAAGGAGCTGGCTGAACTGATGACCCACTGCATGAACTATAACCCCAATCAGGGACCCCTCTTCTGAACCATCATGAGGGATATTAACATGAAGAGCCAAATCCAGAAATTGTTTCAGGAAAAAAACCAGCAATAGGTGGATCCCACACATTTTGAAAAGTGCTTCCTAAAGAGGATCTGTGACTTGGGAGAGGGCCACTTTGGGAAGGTTGAGCTATGCAAGTATGACTCAGAGGGGGATAATACAGGGGAGCAGGTAGTGTCAAATGCCTGAAGCCGGAGAGTGGAGGTAACCACATTGCTGATCTGAAGAAAGAAATAGGAATGTTAAGGAACCTCTATCATGAGAACATTGTGAAGTACATAGGAATCTGCACTGAAGATGGAGGAAATGGTATCAAGCTCATCATGAAGTTTCTGCTTTCTGGAAGACTTAAGGTATATCTTCCAAAGAATAAGAATAAAATTAAACTTAAACAGCAGCTAAAATATGCTGTTCAGATTTGTAAGGGAATGGACTATTTGGGTTCTCGGCAATATGTTCACTGGGACTTAGCAGCAGGAAATGTCCTTGTTGAGAGTGAACACCAGGTGAAAATTGGAGACTTTGGTTTAACCAAAGCAATTGAAATGGATAAGGAGTACTACACCATCAAGAATGACCGGAACAGCCCTGTGTTTTGGTATGCTTCAGAATGTTTAATTCAGTGTAAATGTTATATTACCTCTGATGTCTGGTCTTTTGGAGTGACCCTGCATGAGCTGCTTACCTACTGTGATTCAGAGTCTAGTCCCATGGCTTTGATCCTGAAAATGATAGGCTCAACTCAAGGCCAGATGACAGTAACAAGACTTGTGAACATGCTGAAAGAAGGAAAATGTTTGCCATGCCCACCTAACTGTCTGATAAGGTTTATCAACTAACAAGGAAATGCTGGGAATTACAACCATCCAATCGGACAAACTCTCAGAGCCTTATCAAAGGATTTGAAACACTTAAAATATGAAGCATAAATATCTTTTAAATTCCACTGTTTGTTGATAAAGTCCTCCTCCTCCAATGAATATCCAAGCCATTTAAAAACAAATTTATGGAAAAAATTTGTTTTCTAACAAAATACAGTCAACAAGTCCTTGAGCACATGCACATATGTAAGGAACACTGTGTTGCTCAGCATGGATAAACACTTCCTTTCAATTTGGCATCTCTTAAACTTAGTGACAAATGACAACAAAAGTACCTAGTAAGCACTCCTCCCTTTGGAAAGAAGTTACCACTGTTTCATCTAGCTAGTTTACTGTCATAATTACATACCAAAATGAGATTTGTGAAAATAAGAACTGACCAAAGGGATGTCTTAAGATGATTGCTGTTCCCAGTCGCCAGCTGATCTGAAATGTTTTTCTGGCACATTAATTTTAGACAATCATTGATGGACTTAGGTGATACTCTTAACATGCCCTCAGATTTCAATATCTAGACAGCAATAGACCAAGGATTCTTAAAATACTAGATACCAGTTAGTATACTATTGTTTCTTTATAGAAAAAATGAGTGTATATTCCTGTCACCAGTAAGACTTAAACATCAAGCTGTTTCTTCAGTGGCTCAGATGCTGGTCCTTTGGTTGACCACTGGTACCCATTGTTGAGCAAACGATTCTGCACAGGGACCAGCGTGGAAATAGATACTCTGCTGCATGTTATTTCTTGAGAACTAAGCTTGGGCCAGTGCTTTCCTAAGCAGTTGACTTTAATCAGACAGACTCTGCAAACCTGGATGCTATTAGACATGCTTTTAAGAAACATCAGCGCATACCCTTTTATACCTCTACCATTTTGGGGAAAGCTGTTCCAGCATTGGTTTGGGATGCTGTGTATGAACAGAATATATATCACAAATGTTGCACTATAAGAGTGTTTTAATATTTACCACCCATCGACAAGGGCCAATCATTATTGTGACCATCATATTATGGTGCAAAACTTGAGAGAAAAGACCTGGCTAAAGGCACTCTGGAGTTCAGGACACATTTAGACAGTTTCAGTTTGCTTGGAGGTAGGTGGGTAATTAAAAATGTTTAGAGTCTGATTCAATGGGAACCATAAAGTTCTTTATGACAGAGAGTCTAAAAAAACTTCTTGTTAATGATGTCTAGTATTGTTCAATTTCTTACTTTTCATCTTTTAAGGCCAAAGAAAGTGCAGGATTGCTTTAGTGGCAACAATAAACTTGACATTTAAATTTGTTCAGTTGATCTATATCACCAAGATCTCTGTCTGTGTTAAACCTGTGGCCGCTCTGTATGTACTTCGTTTACTCTTTACACAAATAAATGTACTAAAGACTTTTAAAAAAATTTAGATTGACAATCCTAAACTTGAATCTCAGTGATATTTTCTCAATTTACATACAAACTGATGACTCTGAAACCTTAGTTCAAGCAGTCTCCTCATAATTCTCTTTTCCTTGGCTGTTGGTTCCCTCTCACCTCACCTCTCTAATCATCCATAAAAGGAGTTCTACTTCCTCCTGGTGCCATGAGATGCAGCTACATGAACTTCCAATGCAGAGGCCCCAGGTTCACACCACCACTCTGCCTTTTCACTGTGGTTAACTGTTCCCACCTGAGCCTTAATGCCATTCAGATTCTTTTTCCTGGTCTTGATCTCCTTGAGTGTAAATTCCTGCACACTCTTGGATGTCCCATCACCACTTCAAGTTCAATGTACCTTCTAAATTATTCCTACCTGGATTTTAGCTGTCAATAGAAATAGAGAGGGTGCTTCAGCTGCTTTTGGCAGCTGAGTCTGGGTGGAGAGTAAGTGGTACTGTCTCTCAAGACACAACATGGCTTCTTCCTTTTACCCCTGGAAAGTAGACTGCTGCTGCCATGACTCGAGAGTGCTAGGATATTTCTTTTAAAGATAGTGGCTTAAAAATTGGCATTGTAATTACTCAGAACAAAAAAATAGTTGCTACACATCAAAAATACAAATAATAATAAATGCTGGAAAGGATGTGGAGAAAAAGGAATATTTTTACACTGTTGGTGAGATTGTAAATTAGTACAACCACCATGGAAATAAATATGGAGGTTCCTCAAAAGACTAAGAAGAGAACCATTATATGACTCAGCTATATCACTCCTTTGTATTTACCCAAAATAAAGTTAGCACACTATAGTAACACATGCATACCCGTGTTTATAGCAGCACAGTTCATAATATTCAAATTATGGGACCAGTCTAGTTATCCATCAACAGATGATGAGTAAAGAATGTGAGATATATACACAAGGGAGTTTTACTCAGCCATAAAGAAGAATGAAATTATGGCATTTGCAGGAAAAGGGATGGAACTTGAGAGCATTATCTTAAGCAAAATTACCCAAACTCAGAAAGTCAAGAGTCTTATGCTTTCTCTCATATGTGGAAGCTGGAGAAGAAAAAATGATGGAGGGATCTCAGAAAGACCAGTAGAGTAGAAAAAGGGGACCAGGGGGAGGAAGAAGAAGAAGAGGAGGTACTGAGAAATGAAATTGACCAAATTTTATTGTTATATTGTGTGCATATTCAAATATGTAACAACAGATTCCACTATTATGTATAATTGTAATGCACAACAACAACAAAAATATCTAGCTGTGTAAAATTAGTCATGAAATATGTAGACTGAGGGTGGAAGTAGGGGAGAGAGATCATAAAATTGTATAAGAGGAAGAGGGAGCCAGGAGAGAGGCAGAGCCTGCAGGGCAGCAGAAGGCAGGAGGACTGGGGACAGTTTGCCAATGAGAAATGTCATGTGGGAGAAATGTAAATGCCTAATACAAAATCTTAAGTTATATGATCTGAAATTTTGTCCTTCAATGAAAGCCATCCTCTAACCGGGAACTCAACACTGTCTATCCCTTAATCTCCAGGAAACTGTCAGTTTATATACTATATACAACTACTTGAGCAAGAAGCAACATAGCTGAGTGCAGTGGCGCATACCTGTAATCCAGCAGCTTGGGAGGCTGAGGCAGGAGGATCATGAGTTCAAAGCCAGCCTCAGAAACAGTAAGGTGCTAAGGAACTCAGTGACACCCTGTCCCTAAGTAAAAAACAAAATAGGGCTGGGGCTGTGGCTCAGGGCTCGAGTCCCCCTGAGTTCAATCCCTGGTGCCCCTCCTCAAAAAAAAAAAAAAAGGCAACATAAGAGTGGTTCCCAGAAAAAGGAAGTGACTCATGAAGTTCAGGAGACGTGGAGATCTCAGCAGAGACCTTGGGAACTGCTAGTAAAATCTATGAATTCCACCCAATAGCATGGAAAAATAGCCCCAAATACCCCATGATCTCATTTACTCATGAAGAATAAAAAATTGAGTTCAGAGAAACAGAGAATAAAATGGTGATTACCAGCTTCTGGGGAGAGGAGCAGGTCAGGGAGATATTGATCAAAGGATACAAAATTTCACACAGAAAGAATAAGTTGAAGAGATCTATCCTATGTTATATTGACTATAGTTAGCAAAAGTGCAGTTTTTATTGGAAATTGCTGAACATAGATTTCAAAAACTTTTGCCAAGAAACAAAAACAAGTGAACAAACCCCTAGTTAACCTGAAATGTATTGAGGCAGTTCATCATCCATAGGCTGAGAAAGAATCTTACAAAACATCCAGTACCAAAAAAACACAAAAAAACACAAAAAACAACAACAAAAAAACTGCTCCTAAGAACAGCCAGATGGACCACTGTGGACATTTTGCTTCTAGAAATTGTAGAGAGGGATGAATCTACCCCGAGCGGAATGTATACAAGTGGTTGACTTACTGTAGGCATTAAGTGAGACACACTTATTTCAACAAAATGATAAGGCTACACAATTAGACACTTCCTTATAATATGGGAATTTATGAACTTCAAATTCCAAACTTACTGAGGCATGGAGAAAAATCAAAGGAGTAAGCAAATGCAGAGAGTGATGTTTGGTAAGGCTGAGAGTGAGAGTCAGCGTGAAGTGGGATCTTAGCAGAGGAAACTTCAAATACAATCCCAATTCAAGTAATTGGGTGTATAGAGAAACAAGTACCATGAAGTTAATCATTTGTACTGGCTATTCCCAAGGCCCTGGGATGGGCTGTAGCAATGTGTTCACATGGTCACACTATTTTTTGTAAATTTGCAAAAGTAATATATTTTAACTGCAGTTAGCATTTCTCTTTTTCCATCCCAACTTTCCTCTGTCACAGTTTCCCTTGTAGCATGTGGCATGTGGGGATCCAGCTAAAGGTAAATTGAGTTGGGCTTACATGGTTTGAGTTTACTAAGATATGTGGTTCATAAATACTTCCGTGTTTCATCAGGTTATTGCTAAGTTTAGAAATGGCTTCCAGGAACACTTCTGCCACCTGCTGAGATAACTCACCTGACAGCAAAGATTAAAGTGCAAAGTCAGAGGAACTGTCACCATAAGAACGTGTCCTGTGACATGAGGCACCAGAAGTCTGTGGACAGCAGAGCCAATAAATCCTTCCAATACCAGAACACCATAGGTATAGGATTCAGCCTCATCAATGTCTAGTCAAAATGGAAGCTTTCATCTTCAGGAATATATTCATAATGCAACACATACAAACAATGTACATTTGTCATGAGATAAAATTGTTTTTGACGTATTTCTACATAAATCTAATTTTGTTTTCAGTGTTGAGTATTGAGCCCAGGGTCTTGAGCACACTAGGACAATGCTGTGCCACTGAGCTACATCCCAGTTCTCCATATAAATTCAACAGAAGTTATTCTGACATCAAAAAGTGAATTATAGGTGGATACAGTGGCGCACGCTTGTAATCTCAGTGACTTGGGAAGCTCAGACAGGAGGATTCCAAGTTCAAAGCCAGCCTCAGCAAAGGTGAGGTGCTAAACAATTCAGTCAGACCCTGTCTCTAAATAAAATACAAAATAGGGCTGGGGATGGCTCAGTGGTTGAGTGCCCCTGAGTTCAATTCCTGGCACCCTGCCCCCCCAAAAAAGTGAATTGTAAGAGCTGGGAACACTGGCACATGCCTGTAATCCCAACAATTTGGGATGCTGAGGAAGGAGGTTGGTGGGCTCAAAGCCAAGCTCAGCAACTTAGTGAGGCCCTAGCAACTGAGACCCTGCCTCAAAATGAAAAATAAAAAGGGCTGGGGGTAATTGGTAAAGTATCCCAGATGGAATTCCCAGTACAAAAAAAAGAAAAGAAAAGAAAAGAAAAAGAAAGAAATAAAGAAAGGAAGTAAATTGTAGGAATTCTTTTCAGTTCCAACCAAAACTAGTAATTTACTGGAGAGAAAAGATTAATTTTAAGTAGAATTGATGCCTAGATTTTTTATAATCATCAATGAAGAATGAACTGTACAAACACATAGAAATTTTAAATTTTGTTGATTTGGCATAAAATATCTACACAGATGTTTTATTAGAAGGACTTTACCAGAAGGACTTTGCAATGAACAAGTCAATGAACGAGCAATTTATAGACTATTTGAAGTGAGTCACTAACCAAGAAAACTTGAAATGCCCTGAAAATCTTAGAATCACATAAAAAAACTCTTAGTATTGGCAGCCTTCCAAATGAATGCATTAAAACTCCACATTATTACCAATAATGATTGTGAAACGAAAATCAACCTTTCTAAATTTTCAATAGCAACTTAAAATTTTTGCAATTAACCACACTAGAAAAGATAGCAAATAATTCTCAACCAAGAAAATGTATTTCAAAATGTTATCAAATTAAGAGTTAATCAAATAGTATAAAACTAAAAATATAGGGAAAAAATAGCAGTTGTTCAGGCAGCTATTAGAAATATTTATCTGGATTTTTTTGTTTGTGGTATTTGTCAGCTTTTTAAATTGTATGATTTATTGTCACTGCTTTTCTCATGCTAAGTTAATATTTACTTTGGTTCCTAATTTCGTCTGATGTTGCATATTTTTTTCTTGAGGAGAAACCTGGACTGTACCCCGCCCTGAGTTTTCAAGCCGTTGTGCTCCTGGAAGGCTTCCAGACCAGGCGGTTTTCCATCAGGAAGTCCTTAAAAGAGTCGAAACAGAAAAAGACTGACTGCTTGGCAGGCGAGGCCTGGGTAGATGAGCAGCAGAGTTGCCGCGCATAAATCTATCTATAAATCCCTACAGAAAGCTCTAACCATCGCCAGAGGTTGCAGCTCCCCGAGCTCAAGCAGCCTTTAGTTTCCATCTTTGCGGCGGCTTCTGAATTCCAGGGGGGAGGATTGCGCGCTGCAGAAAACCTTCACCAACACGCATCTCTGGGCCCGCAGCTTCGTAGCTTTCATGAGCGAGCGCGTGCTTTAGGATTAAAAAGAAAATGAACTCCCTCATCTGAAATTGGGGAAATATAAATCAAGACTACTCCCAGATTGGTTGTTTTTCAAATAGGCTTTTTAAAACACCTTCAGCCATTCGAGCGTGGGGGCGCGCGCCCAGTTCGTTCCCGAGCGCGCTCACCGAGAGCTCCGCCCCAACTACCCTAACGTCGGGCAACCGCCACCAGAAGGGCACCACTCTTTGCCCCGCCTTCAAGGGGAGAAGCTTCCGGTGCCGCCTCTCAGCTCACAAAACCTGTCAATGCAGCCTAATCCGCAGCCACGGCGCTGGACTGTCCTCTTCCCGCCGCCAGCTGGTCCTCTCTGGTCTCCGCGCTCCTTTTGGCTTCTCTAAGCCTGTGGACTTCAGGTTGCCAGCGCCTCACCTGGGTCTGCGCACCTTGGATCACTCACAGAGTAGTGATCCCCAACCTACAAATGAGGAAAATGAAGCCCAGAACCCTGGAAGGCAATCTCCAGTGGCCATTGAGGGTGGTCACCAAAAACAAATACTGTAAGTGACTCTGGGAAAATTTGCATTTGATTTCCTACAACAGAGACAGCCTCTGAAAACCAGCTTCCATGAATTTCTTCCTGCCTACCCAATTCGCCCATATCGATCCATTTAGCAAAAGCGCCGGGAACAGTTCACCCCAAACCAATGGAATGAAAAAGCTTTGTTTAAAAGTGAAGCTGCGGAAGAAGAAATCTTCGTGTGGGACTTACAGGTTTTTAATGCATCATTTAGCTTCTGTTTGGCTCCCCTTTCTCCCTCTAGAGCTGGCTGCAGCTCCAATCTTCTTGTCACGTCCTGTTCTGCAAACTGAGACCTATCAGGGGCCTAATACCCAGGGCTGCTCCTCATGCTAGTGTTGCACTGAAGCGAAAATTCTCAAAGCCACAGCTGTGCACCTGCCTTCTCCAGGCCCCACCTGAATATTTGTACCAATAGGCTGTTTCCGAGTCTGGTAAGGAGGGCCGCTCTGACCTCAGCTCTCCTGGGATATTTGGTGTGTAGGATGCAGGATTCTCTTCCAGCCCAGACTGTAGGTTAGGGAAGCAATGTGTGTGTGTGCACAAGTCAATGTAGACTTTACTGCTAAAGAAAAAAGAAAGCAGAAAAAGCTCACGTTCAGAGAAAAGCAAACCACTAAAAAACTGAGGTCTGGATTAGAAGGATTTCCACTTTCATTAAGGACTGAGTAATTCAGACCAATCTTCCAAATGAAGACAACTAAAAAAGCTGGATAAAATATTTTAAAATTACCTCCCCCATCCCAGAATTCAAAGGGCTAGTAAGGAATTGCTAGGCCAAAACTTGGGAAAGAAGTCTGTGGTGACAAGCTCGAAACTTGGGATTGCTTTTGCTCTGCATTTGTTGATTCCGAAGGGGGGTTGAGTATCCAAACTGCATTTTGGCATCCTTTAAAGGCTTATGGCAACTGGAAGTCCCAAGGCCAAAAAAAGTTCAAGCATAGAACTTATTTAAGGTGACTCCAAACCACTAGTATCAAAAACTAGAATGCTTTAGGGAGGAAAAGAACATCATCCTAGGTCTTGATTTATTTCTCCAGATATTTTCTTGAATATGTCTTCCACAGTATCAGAGATAACCAGGCACCAGAAGAAGGACAGTCCATCAGTAAAGAAGAAATAACACACAACAGGGTCTCCAGACACTGGGATATTTGGACACAGACTATTACAACTACGAACATGCTATGTTCAAGGAGATAACAGCCATGCTGAGAAATTTGCCAGAGAACTCAAAATTCTAACAAGTGCCACAAAAGATTTTGGGGGAGAAAAATATTCTAGACTGAATCAATAATGGGCACTAGAGTTAAAATATGGAAACTCAAGTATGGTGGACTTGGTCCATCATTTTTTTCCTGAGCCCAGGAAAAAATAAAGATGAGAGAATAACCTCAGAAATGGATGTAGTAGTTTCCTATTTTCTAGTTCAGCTTTTGGCCACCACAAAATGAGGTACCCCAAAAATAAATACTATAATTTTTTTTTTGGTACCGGGGATTGAACTCAGGGGCACTCGACCCCTGAGCCACATCCCCAGCCCTATTTTGTGTTTTTATGTAGAGACAGGGTCTCACTGAGTTGCTTAGTGCCTCACCATTGCTGAGGCTGGCTTTGAACTCGCGATTCTCCTGTCTCAGCCTCCCTAAGTGCTGGGATTACAAGCGTGAGCCACCGCACCCGGCTTAAATACTATAATTTTAACTATATTAACTTTAAAGGATTATGCATTCACTTGGCTCAATAATATATAAAAAGGTGCCCAAGACGATTTGCAACAATTCTGCCCCATTCACGTCTTCTTGTCGCTATCCCATTCCCTGCCCTATAGGTAAACAGTAGTTTCCTACATGTCCTTTCAATGTTCCTTTATGTAAGTAGAAGTAAATGCAAGTACGTGTGTATATAATTTTATATGTTATATTTTACGTATATTCCTTTTATTGAGCAAAATTTCACAGGCTAATTACTGTTTTTTCACTTCACAAAAAAGGTAGATTTTTGTCACATCAGTACATATAAAATGGCTCAGAAAACAATGATCATGGGTAAGAAGATTTATTTTCATGGTCTTAAATGGAAAATTCATGTAGACTTGGCTCTGGAAGCATTATATAGTTGTTCCCTCAGGAACTGTTCCCTGCATCCCACTATCTTCCTAACGATGACTCATGGGAACCACTGGCCACTGTTAGACAGCTTTTTGCATTGGTGGTGTTATCTATTATCCCCTGACTTTGGGGCAGCTTAGACCCAGCAGCTCTCCTGTGCCAACTCAGGACAGTGCTGTCTGCAGGAGACGGGAGCAATGAGCCTTCTACCCTGTAGACTTAGCAGATATGAGTTGACCTTGTGCTAGGACCATGAGTCTAATTCAGAGATCAGCTTTACGGTGTTTTAGGCCTCTGTGGAACTAATGAATAGGGTAAGGGCCATGGGAAGACAAGGGGAAGCAGACATGGGAGAGCATCCTCATTTGAACAGACTGTCCAAATTTTACAACCCCCTTAAATTATTCAATATTTAAAAAACAAAAAAAAATATTTTAGAAAGCCCTTGGGTTAAAAAAAAAATGACACTTTACCTAAATTAAAATTGCTGAATATTTTTGAATAAATGTTTTCTTTTCTGGGGAGAACTTTATATATTCACCCATTTTCCTGACTCCTATGTCAGGATTCTTGGATCAAAGGTGCATTCATTATCAATAGAAAAGTCCCAAACCAGGTTGTTGCCAAAAGTTCTGTCCTTGTTCCCAATGTCAATCCACTAACGACAAGGTTTTGAGAAAAAGGAAAAAGTTGTATTGCTTTGCTAGCAAACTCCTGTCCCAAAGACTGTGATTCTGTCCATCAGCAGGAATAGGAGGCTTTTATAGAGGTGATTCAAAGGCTGGAATTGGGCACAGTTCTGCAGTACAAAAATATTATGTACTCTGATGTGTTACGATTGGGAGGGGAGACTAAGATCCTCAGTTGCAACCACATGTTTTTTCTTGACAGTTTATACAAGTAGTATAACAAGTGTTGAGGGGTTGAGGACAGACAGACTGTACTAGAGTTCTCTGTAGAAACAGAACCAACAGAATAGGTATAGAGAGATTTAAGGAATTGGCTCACCTGATGGCAAGGGCTGGCAAATTTGAGTTTTGCAGGGCAGGCCTGTGGGCTGGAGAGACAAGGAGGAGCTGATGTTGCAACTCAAGTTCAAGGGCAGTCTGGAAGCCAAACAAACCCCCCACTTCCTTGGGGAACCTCCAACTTTTTTCCTTAAGGCCTTCAACTGTGTGGATAAGGCTGACCCACATTATGGAGTGCAATCTACATAATAGTAACTGACTTAAATGTCAATTGCCTCTAAAAAACACCTTTGCACAAGCAAAACTGGTGTTGACATATCTGGGTATGGTGGCACAACCAAATTGACACATAAAATCAATCATCACCCAGGCTAATCCAAGAATTTGATGACTTTAGGTAACTGAATAAAGAGAAGGCTAAGTTCCCCTGATCTTGCTCCATACTAAATTGGAGCTGAGGGGTTTAGGAAGCCTGCATATTCTCCTGGCTTAAAAAGAGAGGTGAAGCCGGGTGCAGTGGCCCACACCTGTAATCCCAGCACTCTGGGAGGCTGAGACAGGAGAATCGCGAGTTCAAAGCCAGCCTCAGCAATGGCGAGGTGCTAAGCAACTCAGTGAAACCCTGTCTCTAAATAAAGCACAAAATAAGGCTGGGGATGTGGCTCAGTGGTCAAGTACCCCTGAGTTCAATCCTCAGTACTGTTATACCCAATCAGTGAGAAACAACAAACTCATAGATTCATTTGTTAAAAGTTTATTTTCAGCCAGTGGGACTGCAAAGCCAGTTTGAAATTGCAGCCCCTGACTTGGTCTAACTTACAGATTATATAGCAAAAGTATATAGCAAAAGAAAACTGCGAGTCAGGCGCTATGACGTTTTCTCTTAGCCAATGCAAGCAAGCCAACAATACAGAAACAGAAATTGCAGTTAGCTAAGCCCACCCTGTGCCCCATCCCCCGCCCCCTGCCCCCTACCCCCTGGAGTTATTTCTTCCAACTGAAACTGAGGTCAAGATGACCGCGACTCTTTGCAAAAATAAAGTATGTTGATGTTTGGGCTAAAGTTAAGGAGGCTGACAGCCCAGACAAAATGGAGTTTCTTAAGCTAAGAGTTACCACAGTACCAAAAAAAAAAAAAATGAAGAAGAGGGGTGAGACCACCATGGCATTTTTTTGTTTGCATTTCAGCCTTTAAATCTCTCTGGATATCTTTTAATGACTCTTTCCAAGGAAGAAAAGGTATCTTGTATTTTGTTGGTTTTTTTGATCCCATGACCAATCCTTTTGTTTAATAATTCAACAAAATTAAAAGTAATATTTAATACTTTATTACTTATAAATTGATCTCTGTTGCCCCATACATTTATTTATTTATTTAGGTACTGGGGATTGAACCCAGGGGAGCTTAACCACTGATCCACATCTCTAGCCCTTTTTATTTTTTATTTTGAGAAAGGGTCTTGCTAAGTTTCTTAGGACCTCACTAAATTGCTGAGGCTGGCTTTGAACCTGCAATCTCCCTGCCTTAGTCAGTCTCTGGTGCCCCTGGGCTTACAGGAGTGCTCTACCACACCCATATACATTTATTGATTGATTGATTGTGGTGTTGGGGATTAGACACAGGGTCACAAGATTACTGTTTTTTTTTAATATTTATTTTTTAGTTGTAGGTGGACACAATAGCTTTATTTTATTTTTATGTGGTGCTGAGGATCGAACCCAGTGCCTCCCGCGTGCTAGGCGAGCACGCTACCACTGCGCCACAACCCCAGCCCCAAGATTACTGTTTTCATACATGTATGGATCAACAATATTTATTACTCTGTGAATTTCCAATTCATTCTCTGTCCATTTTATACTATTTAATTACATGAAGACATAAGGTATTTACATAATTAAAAATTCACAAAATGTAAGTGCAAACAATGAAAAATCTCTCAATTTCTCAGTCAGCCAATCCATTCTCTTAGAAGCAGCAAATGTTATCCTTATAGAGAAAACTTATATGCATGTTCAAGAAATTATTTCTTTTTTAAAAAAAATATTTATTTATTTATTTTTTAGTTGTAGGTGGACAGAATATCTTTATTTTATTTTTATGTGGTGCTGAGGATCGAACCCAGTGCCTCACGCATGCCAGGCGAGCACGTTACCACTGCGCCATAACCCCAGCCCCAAGAAATTATTTCTTTATCCAAATAGTGGCATAGAAGTGTATACATTATACTACATCATTTTTTTTCATATAACAACGTATCTTAGTGATATTTTCTATCTGTAAATTCAGAAATTTTATTTCTACTCAGTTATAGAGCTAGAATATGATTTATTTAAACATTTCTCTAATGATGAACATTTAGATTATTTTCAACCTTTTGCTAATGCAAACATTACTACAAAGTCTAAAGTAAGTTTATGCATGTGAGCGTGACTGTAGGATAAATTCCTAGAGGTGGAATTTATGGGATAAAAGGGGATGAGCATTTATAATTTTGAAACATTGTGACGTTGGGCTACATCTGTACCAATTCATATAGGCCTTACAATTTGAGCCCTGTTTTTCTTGACATTGGCTATCACTGTTATCAGACTTCTGGATTTTACCACTGAAATGTAGACCATTGCATTTCAGTGCCATTTTAATATGCATTTCTTTCATATTTTTCTCATAGAGAGGCTGAGAGTTCTTCATTTGCACAAAAGTTGTTTTGTGCAATTCCTTTCCCGTGAATTGTTTATTTATATCCTTTGCCTGTTTTTCTATGAGATTGTTTGTCTTATTGATGTGTAGCAGCTCTTTTTTTTCCTTTTTTTTTCATATTTATTTATTTGTTCTATTTAGGCTTACATGTTAACAGAGAGCAATTTGATTTATTGTACATAGATAGAGGATAACATATCAATTCTCTAGTTGTAAGTTGTATAGAATCACAATATATATGCAGTCATACATAAAGTTAGGGCTATGATGACCATCATATTCCACCACCTGTACTGTCCCCATGGTCCCTTCCCCCTTATACCCCTGTGAACAGCGTTCCACCATTGTTCCCATGTCCTTCCCCACATTATGGATCAGCATCCACTTACCAACAAGTACATTCGGCATTTGATTTTCTGAGATTGGCTTACTTCACTTAGTATGATATTCTTCAACTCCATCCATTTACCTGCAAATGCCATAATTTTATTCTCTTATTGCTGAGTAATATTCCATTGTGTATATATACCACAGTTTCTTTATCCATTCATCTATCAAAGGGCTTCTTGGTTGGTTCCACAGTTTAGCTATTGTGAATTGAGCTGCTGTAAACATTGAAGCGGCTGCAGCACTGTAGTATGCTGTTTTTAAGTCTTCTGGGTATAGACCGAGGAGTGGGATAGCAGGCTCAAATGGTGGTTCCATTCCAAGTTTTCTAAGGAATCTCCATACTGCTTTCCAGATTGGTTGTACCAATTTGCAGTTCCACCAGCAATGTATGAGCATGCCTTTTTCCCCCACAACCTCACCAACACTTATTGTTGTTTGTATTCTTGATAATTGCCATTCTGACTGGTGTGAGATGAAATCTTAGGGTAGTTTTGATTTGTATTTCTCTGATTGCTAGAGATGTCAGCAGGTCTTTTATATCCTGAAGAAAGTGATCCTTAATCTTTGATTATTCGGTGATATAAATTGCCAACATTTTCCCCAGTTTTGTATTTGTTTTTTTAAATTTGTTTTTATGGATTTTTGTCATGCAGAATTACTTTCTATTTGTAAAGGCATCAATATTAATGGTTTGTGTCATATTTATAAAGACATTCCCCACTCTGAAGTTATAAAATAATTTTTGCATTATTTTTTCTAGTATTTTTACATTTTCATATTTTGCTTTTGAATATGTGTTTTGGGGCCTCATCCTGTTAAAGCTGATGAGTTCAATATGGGTTTTGTTTCTTTTTTCCTTTATTGCTACCTTTTTGTCCCATCAATCATTAATATGAGATGGCACCTTTTATCAAATGCTATGTTTCACCCTGTGTACAGTATGTCTGGCTCTTCTCCATGACTTGTCTCTCTTTTGTTCATTCCACATGGTTGAGGTTTTATATAATGTGTTAATAATATAATGAGGTCACTTTTCCCAACCAACATTCACCATATCATTATTGTTTCTTTTCTTGGACCTTATTTATTTTCCCCTCATGATCTTTAAAATATGCCTTTCCAATTCTTAAAAATGCCCTTGTAGGCATTTTTATTGGGATCACTTTAAGTTTACACATTAACTTACAGGTGACTTGAATTTACTTATCAATTTATAGGAGTTCATTATAAATTCTAGGTTTGAATCCTTTCTTTGATGACCAGATAGATAACAAATATCTACTTCGAGCCTGTAATTTTTTTCCATCACATTGAATTAGTCTGTAAGCCATCTGGAATTATTTTCGTATGTGGTGTGAGGTATAGATCAAACACTGCCCACTTCCCACACAGGGGAAGTCCTTAGACCTGGCATCATAAATTAACTAGCATATACTTCCCCCACTGATTGTGATACCACTCTATCTTAGACCAAGTTACTGTGTAAGAACTGCTAGCTTCCCAGCTCTGTATTCCCAGCTCTGTATTCTGATCTAATTACAGCTTTATAATGGGCCATGCTAGCTGGTAGGACAATCCCTCTTTTCCTTGTTTTCTTTTTCACAATTGCTTTGGTTCTTTTGGGATTGACCCTTTTGTATTAATTTTAGAATCTGACAAGTTTTTTTTTTAATATTTATTTTTTAGTGGTAGGTGGACACAATATCTTTATTTTATGTGGTGCTGAGGATCGAACCCAGTGCCTCCCGCGTGCTAGGCGAGCACGCTACCACTGCGCCATAACCCCAGCCCAGAATCTGACAAGTTTTACATATACACCTCAAAACAATCTTTATTAGATTCTAATTGGAATTACACAGAATTTATAAATTAATGGTTAATTACTATAATTATTAACAAACAACTATTATGTACTAATTTTTAAAATGTGAGAAATAAGTTAAAAAGTTAAAAGTTTTTAATTTAAAAAGTTAAATTCTGCCTCCAGGGACCAACAGTTTAGGATGAATATAAACCATCAAATCTTTTTTTTTTAATATTTATTTTTTAGTTATAGGTGGACAGAATATCTTTATTTTATTTTTATGTGATGCTGAGGATCGAACCCAGTGCCTCCCGCGTGCTAGGCGAGCACGCTACCACTGCGCCATAACCCCAGCCCTAAACCATCAAATCTTAAACAAATTTTTCAGCTGCTTTAATTTGACCTTATAACAAACAAACAGAGAAGCCTGGAGGTATAATATTCCTGAAAGTCTTTGGCTTCCAACAGTTGCTATAATTAGCATAACCACATAATTTATTATCCAAACTGAAAACTTATGAGAGTGAAAGAATGTACTATTAATATTTATACCAGGTTGGGGTGTAAGTGGTAGAGCACTTGCCTAGCATGCCGAAGGCCCTTAGCTCAATCCCTAACACCTGGTGGGGGTTGGCCAGAGAGAAAAGCTTTGTACCGGAACAAAGGTGAAACCCAGCGCTATTGCAGGCAAAGCAGAATGTATAATTGCTCTGGCAGTATAATAATAAAATCTCCACTATCCCTACTTGACTTAAGATTTAGACCAGATAAAAATGAATAGTGAGCTTCTTGATGGGAATAGGTGCCAGATGCTAGAAAGAAGAGGAGGTAAAGGTAGAAACCAGTACCCAGAGAGATAGGAAAGAAGGAAGAACTCTTTACCTTGAGAAAGAGGGAAGGAGGAAGGTTTAAGACACAAATGTGGGGCTGGGGATATGGCTCAGTTGGTAGAGTGCTTGCCACATATACATCAAGGCCCTGGGTTCAATCCCCATGCACCACCAAATAAAAAAGAAAGAAAGAAAAAGGCACAAATGTGTTGAGATATAGAAAGGAAGATAAGTGACAGTGGTTGATATTTTCCTTATCAGAACAAAAGTCACAGGGCAAGGTAAGCCAGGGATCAGAGAAGCACCAAGAAGGAGGAAGAAACATACAAAGACCAAACTAAGCCTCGGCAAAGAATGGGCACAGAGACACCAGAGTATTAAAGACCTGCAGGGAAAGAAACCAGCAGAGGACAGATGGCTACCAGTACAAAGGGAAAGTAAAAGATTCACTAGGGTCAATAATAATACACAAAAAACAAGAATGACCTTGTAGAAAGAAAGATCGTTACTTCTCCCACCGGACTAGGAGTTCCCCATAAGAGAAACAGCTGTTTCTCCTTGTGATTAAAAATTCCCTAAGGTGGGTGATAATGTCTTCCACATTTTCACAGAATTCTTCAAACCCAAGCTAGAGAATTATCTTATCCCCCTTCCTTTCTCCCTCACTCCCTTCCTTCCTTTCTTTTCCATGTGCTCTCCCCAAGTTTGGGCTCTCTTAGAAGGGATGCCCGAAGCATTGCTGGCTTTACTCAGCCCCTCCACAGGTCCCTTTCCAGCTGATGGGAAGTACTTCTTGAGTGTACTTTGGTGCCCTAGTCCTTCCGGTCTCAGTCAACTGCCTTCGAAACATATCCTTAATTAGTTCAGGACAACTTATCTTGTTTCAAAAGCAGCTAGATACTTTCACAATATCCATTTGTTCTTAAGAGGTAGCCAGGTAGGATTGCTCTTTTCCTCTCTTTATAATATTCCCTACATTTGAATTTTTGGTCTTTTCTATCATTCATCTACTTTTCTCTCTCTCTTTGTTTCCTCCCTCCCTATCCTTTGAATTGGTAGAATCTTCGACCTCCGCCTCCTCTGTTTCCTCCTCTATTCCTAGAGCCAGTATCCATAGCAGACTTGCAGACTTTTAACACTTGAAGCAGCCTTCTTTTCACTCATGGCCAAGCCAACAATTTTCTGGCGCACTACAGGAGGAAGTGATCTGCCCCATCTGCACAGACTTTCTGCAGGACCCTGTCACCATTGACTGTGGACACAGTTTCTGCAATAGATGTATCACACAGATTGCGGAAGCATGGGGCAGTTTTCTCAAATGTCCCCTCTGCAACAGTTCTGTCAAAAAAACATTCAGGCCCAACTGGCTGTTGATGAATCTGGTGAAGAAAATCCAAGCTATGGGTGCCTCTGAGGAGCAACCAGAAAAGGAAGAGTTGAAATGTCAGAGACATAAAAATAAAATAAATCCTACCAAATCAATAAAGTTGTATTTCATGGAAATAGAATTTTGCTACTGCTTCAGTTTTTAATTTAAATTTGAATTAGTGAATATTTAATTAAGTTAAATATTTGGTTTCTTGTTGCACTAGCCATGTTTCAAGTGTTAATAGCCATATCTGGCTGTGCAGTGGCTACCATAATGGACAGTGTAGGTCTAGGTGATGAACAAAATAAGATGAGATAATCTCACCTGAATTCATCTCCCTTCCCTATCAGTTCAAGATTTTCTGTCTTTCAAGAAATCTTTCTCCGCTACTGTACTTGAATGGTTAATAAAACTACACAGTGCTGTTGGTGGCTGTGAAAAAAAAGAAAGAAAGAAATCTTTCTCCTTCTTTCTCTCTCAGTCTCTCTGTATGTGTCTGCTCCATCCCTCCTCCTACCCCCACACATACACAGAAAGAAAGGGAAAAGAAAGAATTATGCGAAGCCATTCCAGCCTCTCTCCTATCCCTAGTTCGGTCTCAGAGACAAAATTAATTCTCCAGATCTCAGAATCTCAGTCTGTCTTCTCCTCATCTTCATTCAGTCTAACCACTTTCTTGTCTACTAGCATATCAGGTGCTTCTTGGAGCACCCCTCCATGGCAGGTGGGAAGAAAGAGGAAATTGGAAAGTTTCTCACTCCATCTCCAGCAGAGTAGGAAGCTTCTCCTTGGCCCTGTGGTTCAGCTATACACTAAAGCTGTGCTCTCTTTCTCTTCTAGGACATCAGAGTTACCCTGCACAGGTATGATGGGCCAACCCACCTGCATCACCCATACAGTACTCAACATATATTCAAACACACTCAACATTCTTCCCTCACAAATAGCTCCACTCTTTAATTTTGCAGTCAACTATTCAGGCTGCAGATGGGAAACACCTGAACCTCAGCATAGGGGTTGGTTGGTTTTAAAAAAAGGAAGAAGAAGAAGCAGTTGTTTTATCCAGCTTCCTGGTTCTTCAGCACAGATTCTCCTATTTTCTGGCACCTCCTGTGCCCCTTTGCTCAACTAGGGGGCTTTTGGGTACCCTGCTGGATTTCCCTGCCCCTTTTCTCTCCCTCCTGTCTCCAATTCCCATCTTCGTTTTCATATCTCCTCAAGCCCCACCTCTCTCCAGCCTTGTAGCTCTAGCCCTGGCCCCTGACTCACTCCATCCAGGCCTCCTCCTTATATGTATGTCACTGGGTCCTCCCTCCCCCACCTCCCATTCCCTGGTCTCACCATCACCTGCCATGACTT
Organism: Geosciurus inauris; assembly: GCA_004024805.1. Lineage (NCBI taxonomy): Eukaryota > Metazoa > Chordata > Mammalia > Rodentia > Sciuridae > Geosciurus > Geosciurus inauris. The sequence continues at coordinate 91,263 of PVHX01002441.1, forward strand.
CATAGGAGTGAAGGATTTCAATTTCTCAGTCCAACCCTGATTCCTCCACACCTGGAGAAAAAACTCAGTAAAGCAAAATCAAGACATGACTGTATCATAGAGAACATGAAGAAATTCGAAGGTAAGGAAGTGGCTATCACCTCCTTCAGTCACCTGCCTCTGAGGATTCTCTGTCCATCACCCTAACAGAAACTGAACTGTAACTCATACATGCCAATAATAATCAGTGGGCCTTTCAAATGCCAGGATCTCTGTTGGGCACTTTCCAAGCATCGCTATGCTTCCTTTCAGGCAATTTTTACTCTATCTTCATAGTATGTTATTTATTTGCCTCCCTGACTCATGACAGCCACAAGAGGGGGCTTAGTCTTAAGCCCCAAGTAACTAGCACAGTAACTATCACAAGTTGATGTTGAGTTTTCTGGGGGACTAGGGAGGAGACAGGGTCCTACTTTCCCAGGACTGTGAGATCTCCAACCACTGGCTCTTCCTGACTACAGAAGAAATAAATCTTGATTAACAGTAATAATATTTTGGGAAAATCCCTCTTCCTCCCTCCTGAGGAAACAGAAATCAGCCAGAACACCAAGTGAACAACTTGGGCTTTAGATAGTTGGTCAAATATTCTTCAAAACCTTATCTAGGGACTGGGCTTGTGGCTCAGTGGTAGAGCGCTTGCCTCACATGCATAAAGCACTGGGTTTGATCCTCAGCACCACATAAATAAATAAAATAAAGGTATTGTGCCCATCTACAACTAAATATTAAAAAATTTTTTTTAAAAACCTGGGCAGGGCATGGTGGTACATGCCTTTAATCTCAGAACTCAGGAGACTGACTTGGTGAGGCCCTAAGCAACTTATTAGGACCCTGTCTCAAAATAAAAAAATAAAAAATGTTGAGGATGTGGCTCAGTGGTTAAGAGTCCCTGGGTCCAATCCCTGGTACAAAAAAAAAAAGGAAAGAAAGAAATTTTGTCTGGGTTTGCAACAGGGAAGCAGGTTTGGCGTCAGTAAGAACTCCTTTCCTAGCAAAACTGTGTTGTCTGAGCTGAAAGTAAAGACAGCTGAATGGCAGAGCGTGGTGGTGCATGCCTGTAATCCCAGAGGCTCAGGAGGCTGAGGCAGGAGGATGGCGAGTTCAAAGCCAGTCTCAGCAATGGTGCAATGGTGAGGCACTAGGCAACTCAGTGAGACCCTGTCTTTAAATAAAATACACAATAGGCCTGGGGATGTGGCTCAGTGGTCGAGTACCCTGGAGTTCAATTCCTGGTACAAAAAAAAAAAAAAACCAGCTGAATGGAGTCTTCTTCTTAGAACTATCACAAAAGTCCACATTCCTTCCACACATATTTCAGGATGTGTTGTTGGGCCCTGAAATGTAGCTTGTCCAAATGTGCTACAGGTGAAGAATGAATACCAATTCCTGAAGACTTGGTATGAAAATAGACTGTAAACTGGTGTGATGGCACATGTCTGTAATCCTAGCTACTTAGGAAACTCAGACAGGAATATCCAAGTTTGAGGTCAGCCTTGGCAACTAAGCAAGACTCTGTCTCAAAAAAAAAAAAATCTAGATGTAGAATATAGCAATTTTTTTTTTTTTTATGGTGCTGGGAATTGAACCTGGGGCCTTGTGCATGCTAGGCAAGTACTCAACCTACTGACCTATATCCCTAGCCTGCAATAATTTTTTAATTGAGATGTGGTCTCACTTTGTTGCCCAGGCTGGTTTCAAACTTGTGAACCAAATGATCTACCCACCTTGGCTTCCTGAATAGCTGGGACTACAGGTGCTCAGCTAGCGATAAGTTTTTATTCTCTATGTTAAAATGATAACATTTTGAAAATATTGAGTTAAATAAAATATACATTAAAATTAATTTCACCAGTTTCATTTACTTTTTTAATGTGACTATTAGAAAATTTAAAATTAAGTGGTTCACATTTGTGGCTTCTACTGTGTTTCTACTGGGATAGTGCTGGGCTGGAGAGCCACTGCAGGGAAGTACAAAGGACACCTTCTTGGTTCACTAAGAATTTGAGAGACAAGCTGAGTGTGGTGGCACATGCCTGTAATCCCAGCACCTGGGGAGGGTGAAGCAGAAGGACCAAAGTTCAAGGCCAGCCTCAGCAATTTAGGGAAAACCTGTCTCAAAATAAAAATAAATAATAAATAAAATGGTCTGAGGATGTACCTCAGCCTCTGGCTTCAATTTTCAGCCCCCAAATAATTAAAACTTTAAAAAACAGAATACGAGAGAAAAATCTATCTCCCACTTCAAATTTTAAGTCTATGCCATGATGCGTGGTCTTGTTTCATCTCCCTGGACTCTCTCCATTTATTTGCATTTTCTAACCCTAGATAACCTCCAGGCTAATGGGAAGAAAGATAAAAACAGATTCCTCAAAAGCATGAATGAAAAAGACAAGCAGAGGGGCTGGAGTTATGGCACAGTGGTAGCGTGCTCGCCTAGCACGCGGGAGGCACTGGGTTCGATCCTCAGCACCACATAAAAATAAAATAAAGATATCCTGTCCACCTACAACTAAAAAATAAATATTAAAAAAAAAAAAGAAAAAAGAAAAAGACAAGCAGAACTGTAAGTCATGGTCGCTTCCTGTCATTTGGGGCAAGTGAGAAGTGCAAAGGGGAAGAATTCTCTCTCTTGGGGTCCAAAAAGGCCCATCTGGGTGAATGCTAATTGGACCAACTGAGAAGAACAGACTCATATGTTTTATTATTTTAAACTTAGGTCATTCACAGCACAGTGGCAATCCTAAATTTTAAAAGTATTCAGAAATAATAGAAATCTGTACATTTATTTCTTCATTGCTCAGAGGCAGAGAAGAAAAAGTGGGACAAGGAAGCAGAGAAGGCAGCTCGAACTTTGTAGTATTAGCTGACCTGATGGGCACACCTAGGTTTCTGGGCAAATTACTATGGATGTGATGTCAGAACAGTTCAGGGATGGAGAATCACTGTCATAACAGTTTGTACTGAAATCAGAAGAAATGGTTCTGTCACCTGATGGTAACACTAGAAGTATCATTTCTTAAAGACCCACTATGTTCTGAGCATCCCATTTCCAATATTTCAAAACCCCAAAGTAGATGATATTACCTGCCATTTACAATGAAGCTCCCTGGAATTCCAGGGAAGAGAGTTATGTTTCTCAGGCCATGTGATTATTAAATGAAATAGAATAAGAATTCATTTCTCCAAAGCCAGAAATGACACTGTTCATTCCAAAGTCAGCAGGATTTAGGAATTCTATTCCACCAGCATTTCTCCACAAGAGGAGACACTGACCTTTGAAGAGGATAAGTGTTTGCTGTGCTTCCTGATTTGTGCCCTGTTGAGTATTCAACATCCCAGGTCCCAGCATTATAGACCAGTAGGGAAGCCTCCTCCTGGCTGTCGTCCCCTTGGGTGAGGGGATGGTGTTCACTGAGCACCACTGACTGTTGTTGTGGTACTAGGGATTGAACCCAGGGGTGCTCAACCACTGAGCTACATCCTCAGCCCTTTTTAGTTTTTGTTTTGAGATGGGATCTCACTAAGTTGCCAATCCTCAAACTTGCAATTCTCCTGCCTCACTTACTTTGGTTGCTGGGATTACTACAGACTTGCCCCACTACCCCTAGCTGACTATCGTTATTGATGGTGGCAAGGTATTTGTTTCTAATGTACAGTTTCTGGTTATCAAAACCAAATTTGGGTCTGAGGACATGGCTCAGTGGTAGAGTGCTTGCCTGGCATGGCATGTGAAAATCCCTGGGTTCCATTCCTAGTGCCACAAAAATATTTTCTCTCCCTAATTCCTAGGATGTCTCTTAGAGAAAAATAATCCAGCATCATCTTCTCCAGGTAGGAGTCCTGCCCTAAACACCGGAATTTTCCTATGGGGTAGAGAGAGGGCCTCCAGGTCTACTGGAGGAAATGCTCTTATCCACCCACAGTTGAGAATACACTGAACTGACTCAGAATACACTGAACTTCCTAACAGGCAGGTCACCCTCCCCGGTCAGATCTAGGTTGAATAAATGAGTGCTCTCACTACCTACCTGAGATGGAAGAGAATAGGAAAACAGTAAAAAGAGGGGTTTAGAGACCGTAAAAAGGGATTGGGGTACGGAGTGCTGTGGAATCTATAGTTCTTGAATACACCAGGTGCCACAGATGGCATGGGCAGATAGGGGTGGCAGACAGGCATCTTATCCATCTTCTCTACTTCCCAAATTACAGGAAATACTGGGCCCCGGGATCTGCTTACCGCTAACGTGTTCAGAAATATTTTCTTGAGTTTAGCCTAGGTCCCTCCTGCTGTAAGTAGAACTCAGCCGCACTGTGGTGATGGAGGTTCTTTGCTGACGCTTCCGACCTCTTTTTACTTTCCTTCTCCTTTTCCCTCAAAGAGGAAGAAACAATTAAGCCGGGGCCATCGAACAACCCATCCCGTGCCTTATTTGAGGCTCCCTTTGCTGGGGAAGCCGCCCCTTCAGCATCACTTCTGGCCGGAAGCAGGGAAACTTATGTTGAAGTTCCTGGAAACCGAGCCAGCTGGAGGACGCCGGGAGCTTTGGCGCTGAGATTACTGAACGGTTCAAGGTGGTGCTGAGTGAGTGGCTGAGGGCGATCGTGGTACCTGGTTGAGCAGTGTCGCGTCGAAGGAGTGGAACGTCTGGGAGAGGCTTGGGCTACTGACAGGGAAGATGCGGGTGGTGGTGTAGGCGGGGAGGATAGACGCATTCTTTACTAAAACGAAAGGAAAAGGCAACCCAGGACCCTTGGAGCTCCCTCCCCATGCTTGGCTTCTCCTTATCGCTTTGGCTGTGGTGCCCCCTAGAGGATAAAAGCAGTTCCTACAACTGTCTCCTCCTCATTCTCTCTCCTTCCACGCCGCCGCCCCTCTTTTTAAACTATTTACGTGGCAGCAGTTCAGGCACAGGACCAAAGATGAGTAAGGCCTGCCTGGGTCATGATCCTAACCCATCCCCATTAAGCCTTACCGCTCTCGTTCTTAGCTGCGTTTCCATATCCTCCATCTCTCCCAAACCACCACATGTGGCAATGGAAAATTAATATTTCAGCAAAGATTGCGATTAGAAAAACAAATCAGCAGAAAGTCCACCACCACGCAAACCTTTGTGAAGGGTGGATGAAAGCCTTCTCGTCTTGGTAAACTGTGACTCAATGTCTGAATCCTCAATGTGAGGCCGAGGTCAGGAGATTCTGAATATTCCTTCTGTGTTCCAATCTTCCCCTTCATTCTTGTGTTTGTGGGACTCCACTTTGGAAAAATTACTTAAGCTCATAAAGTCTGAGCCTCAATATCTCATACGTAGCCTCAATCAGGGACCACGGGAAATGAGGAAGAGATGATCTCTCATCTTTGAGTGTTGAAATGATCCCACCACCATCAGCAGCAGAGAGCTCTCCTCTGCACCCACTGTACAGCACGTGATGAAATTAGGGATGGACTTTAAGGAGGAGATAGGCCTAGGACTTTTCCTGTGACTGGAATTGTGCAGCCTACCTCCAGCTGCACCTGAGGAAGCTCAGAAGTTGGGGGTGAACAACTTGACGCTGTCTCTTTCTCCTCATTTTCCCACAGCCCCTGTGACACTGGACGCAACCTCGGCCCACCCAGACCTCATCCTTTCTCAGGATCTAAATACAGTAACGCTGGCCCTCCACCTCCCGCGCAAGTCGGAAGAGCCCGCAGACCCCAAGCGCATCTACCCTTTTCGTTGCGTACTGAGCTCTCCAGGCATTTCTTCTGGTTGCCAGCCCTGGGAGGCGGAGCTCCAAGGGAGGGAACCGGGAGGCTGCCTGGTGGGCGTGGCCTCGGTGCTAGTGTCCCGACGCGGTTGTCTTCTTGTGGAGCCTTTGGCAGGCCTCTGGACGCTGCGCGTCACAGGCTTCGGGTGCGAGGCGCTCACCGATGGTGGCACCCAGGAGAATCTCCCCATCCGTCCGAAGAAATCCATCTTCGTGGACCACGCACGCGACAACCACATATACACCTTTCACGCCTCCTTCGCTGGGGAGATCTTCCCCTTTTTCCAACTCTTGTATCCTGGCACCCAAATCACCCTGAATCCTTAGAGTTGTTCCCTTTTCTTTCTCTCAGCCTCTTCCCTCCTAACACCCCATTTTGGGATGCTACAGCTGGTCCAGTTGAAAGCTAGTCTTGCTGGAGCCCTTTCCAAACGTTATGCTTGAGGCAGGCCGAATGTTTTGACCCCATTTATTTATTTATTTATTTATTTTTTTATTTTTTTTGGTACTGGGGATTGAACTCAGGGGCACTCGACCCCTGAGCCACATCCTCAGCCCTATTTTGTGTTTTATGTAGAGACAGGGTCTCACTGAGTTGCTTAGCACCTCGCCATGGCTGAGGCTGGCTTTGAACTCACGATTCTCCTGTCTCAGCCTCCCTAAGTGCTGGGATTACAGGCTTGAGCCACCGCGCCCGGCTTGACCCCATTTAAAATTTTCCATCTTTCTCTCAGTTTCCCCTTCCCCTTTCTATGTCTGGATCAAAAAGAAAGACTCAAATACACGAAAAGACTATACACAAGGCTATCCGTTGCAGCACTGTAATAGAACAAGACTGGAAGCAACTCTAATGCCCATCAACAAGTGATAGTTGAAAAAGCTGAGTTGAGAAAGCATGCATTTGCACCCTAGTTGAGACAAAGATGCAGGAGACTGGACAACTGACCCTGAGCCTCTCCCTTCTCTTCCTCCATTTCATTTTCCCTGCAGCACACACCTGCACAAGTAACTCTGAATGCAACCTTTGCTCGTCTGGACCTCATCCTTTCCTGAGGTCTGAAAACCATGACGCTGGCTTTTGTCTCTTCAGGAGACTTAGCCAGATCCACCTTAACACCACTTTGCAAATGAGGACTATTTATGTTGTATTATGGGATGACTTCCAAATATATTAAGTGAAAAAATTAGGTGGGTAACCATACACATAAATAACCATACTCCTAAATGTCACATAAGGAGGGCTATATATATACATTTTTCCTTATGTTTTTTCTTTTCTTTTTTTCTTTTTAAGTAGAAGAATAAATCAAAGCCTAATACAAATTACCTGAGGGGAGGGGTAAAATTAGGAGGAAGTGATGGAAATTAGTCTCTTCTACGTATTTCAAACCTAGGGCCTCGTACATGCTAAAGCAAAGGCTCTGAGCCCACTGAGCCACATTCCCAGCACAAATGTGTCTTGTTTGGTATATTTGACATTATGTAAAAATTTTACATCATTATAAAAAATAAATGAGATGAAATGAATCTAATTGTCTATAGTTAGTAGTATTAGCTGTGTCCATAAAAAGACCTAAGATCCTCTAAGTAAGGTCTCTCTCTCAGAGTCAGTATTTGGGAGTGAATTTGACTCAGGACCCAGACATCTATCCCTTCGGAGACGTTGAAAATTTTCTGAGTATGGCAAAGGATTCCTTTTCAAAGACAAATCCATCCGACTTTTCCGGGTCCCCATTCTGAGAAACCAAAGTTAACCCAGAACTATGTGCATCTTCCTCTCAAACTCACCATCACAACAGAAACCTGTATCAGTTCTAGTTTTCCCAGGAATCGAAGTTAAACTCAATGGACTGCAATGTTTCCTGGGTGATTCTGAAAAAGTAAAAAGGACAAACCGCAGAGACACCGGGACAAGATGACGTCCTGGTGGGGAGAGCAGGACCCACGATTTGCGCCGGAGTTCAAAATTTCATGGGTTTCTTCCTCTTGGACTCTCTTCAGCCGGCTGTGGGGCAGGGTTGGCAGATGGGGCGGGCATCCCGAGGTTTTTACAGCCTCTCAGTCGGGATTAGGAAGTGGCAGGGTTGCAGCCGAGTGCAGAGTCGCCCGCTGACCGCGGAGCGGCTGGGCGCGTGTCTTTGCCCAGGGAGGGCGGGCCCAGGTGTCGGGGCGGGAGCGAGCCAACGCCCGGAGCACGGATTCCAGGAGCGCGCTGTCAGCCCTGGCCCGGCTCCTCCATCCAGTTCCCCCGGTCGCCCGCGAGGCGCCGCTGATTACATAAGCAGCCTTGGCTTTCCTGCCAAGGAGACGACCTAGGACTGATGAAAAGAAGGCCAAGACCGGCCAGCAACTCCTGTCCTGACGTTCATTCAGAATCGCCTTCGGGTAGTCCAAATTCCCATATTCAAAAGTCCTAGCCATGGACTTCACACACTTTACCCAGTTTCCTTTAATTGTATGCAGATTTAGCTTCCTTGCTAGAAATAGAGATCTCTGACTGTATTACATTAATTACCTACTTCTTCCCCTCTCCCAACCCCTAACACACACAGACCCTAGAATGGGGTAGTAGATTTAATATTTTCTAAATAGAAACCATCCCCTAATTATCCTTTTTAGCAAAGGACTAATATCTTGGAAATTCAATTTTCATGGACCAGCTCCACCTCACCTTCTCCAAGAAGTCTTTCCCAGTCACGGTGCCCGACTCTTCCTGTAGGAAGTGTGCATACTCTCAAAGCCATCATAGGACCAGTCAGTAGATGGAAACTCCTTGAAGACAGAAGCAGCCTCTTACTCATCTTTTACTCTCCCCTATTCCAGTCTCAGTGCAGGGTCTGGTTCAGAGTGAATGAAAGAATACTTCATAACCAGGTTTAAATTTGGGGAGGTCTTCCAACCTGGATCTTAACTGTGAGCAATGAGTATCCCCTTTTTTACCCCTGGAGAAGGAGCGGCTTCTCTTTCAGAGCCTTTTGGAAGCCTATATCCCTGAGGAGTGTTCTGAGCAAATACCGAGTCCTTATCAAGGGCTGCAAGTTCCATTCCTTAACCTGGTTTTTTTCCTGCTCCTCCACAGGTTATAGTAGTACCAACAACAACTTGTTCAGCAGTGTACTAAATGGTTTCAGAGATGTTATTCCATTTACTCCTCACAACCTCTTGAAGAATTATATATCATGACACTCCCACATTCCAGATAGGTCATGGATGCTTGAACTTAAATCTAAAGCACACGCAAAAACCATTTTGAAAAGACAAAATCCCATGAACAAGTGACAGAATGGTTATAACAAATAATAATCTTTCCATGGTATTGCTCCCTCTTTGAAACCCTATTAGTTTCCTAGGACTGTCATAACAAATTAACACAGACTGAGTGGCTTGAAACAACAGAAACTTATTCTTTCACAGTTCTGGAAACTAGAAGTCTGAAATCAATATGTCAGCAGGGCTCTGCTCCCTCTGAAGGATCTAGGGAAGCCTCCTTCCTTACCTCTGCTAGCTTCCGTAATCCTGCAATCCTGGGCATTCCTTGGCTTGAAGGAATGCATCACTCTGTCCTCTCCCCTATATTTCTTTCTTTTCTTTTCCCTCCCTCCTTCCCTCCCCCCTCTTCCTTCCTTCCTTCCCTACTCCCTCTCTCCTTCCCTCTCTTCCTTCCTTCCTTCTTTCTCTCTCTCTCTCCCTCACTCCCTGCCCCCTCTTTCTTTCTTTCTTTCCTTCCTCCCTCCCTCCCTCCCTCTCTCTCCCTCTCTCTCTCTTTCTTTCTTTCTTTCCAGGGATTGAACACCCAGGAGTGCTTAAGTACTGACCTACATCCCTAAGACTTTTTACTCTTTGAGACTGAGTCTCACTAAATTGCTATCTTTGAACTTGTGATCCTCCTGCCTCAGCCTCTGAGCCGCTGGGATTACATGCGTACATCACCATGCCCAGTTCTCCCTTACATTTCTGTGTTCAAATTTCCCTTTTCTTTTTTTTTTTTGGTACTGGGGATTGAACTCAGGGGTACTCGACCACTGAGCCACATCCCCAGCCCTATTTTGTGTTTTATGTAGAGACAGGGTCTCACTGAGTTGCTTAGCGCCTCGCCGTTGCTGAGGCTGGCTTTGAACTCGCGATTCTCCTGTCTCAGCCTCCCTAAGTGCTGGGATTACAGGCTTGAGCCACCACGCCAGGCTAAATTTCCCTTTTCTTTTAAAGACACCAGTCATACTGGACCGGGGCCCACTGTAATCCAGTTGACTTCATTTGAACTTGATTTCATCTGAAAAGATCCTATTTTTAAACAAAGTCACCTTAGTAGGTATCTGGAGCTAGGACTTCAACTATAGCTTTCCGGCAGACACAGTTCAACCTACAATTCCTTCTATCACATACTTGAAAACGAGGGTATGAAAAAAATGAAAGCAGGGAAATGGTTCTTTAGAGATATGGCAGCTTTTTTTTTTTTTTTTTTTTGTACTGGGGATTGAACTCAGGGGCACTTGACCACTGAGCCACATCCCCAGCCCTATTTTTTTGTGTTTTATGTAGAGACAGGGTCTCACTGAGTTGCTTAGCACCTCGCCATTGCTGAGGCTGGCTTTGAACTCGCGATTCTCCTGTCTCAGCCTCCCTAAGTGCTGGGATTACAGGTGTGCGCCACCGCGCCCGGCTCCGTGGCAGCTTTTGAAAGACTCTGAAAGAAGAACTTCTCAGGAGCTGAGAAGGGGATGGTCATTGTTCTAGGTTACTGGAAAAACAAAGGCCAAAACCTGAAGGAAGGCAAGGTGAGAGGAAAGGAAAACAAGGCAGTGGGGCCGAGGATGCATTATTCTCCAGGGAGTCAAGTTTGAGCGAGTAGGCTGGAGGAGCAAGGAAGTGGGAAGGTAGAGGAGAAAACGGGGTAGTGGGCATGCAGAAAGCACGAGGGGTGCAGAACTGCTCCCTAGCAAGGGGGAGTAAGCAAGAGCCACCCCACTCTTGGGGAAGTCCAGTGGAAAGGTCAGTGCCAAAAGAAGGAGGCTCACAGTGCTGGGACCCTTCCACCCACTCCTTGGGAAGCAAGGGGTCTGCTAACTCTTGAAGCATAGTCCAGATACTTCTAGGTCATCAAGTCATCTTGTCTTCCTTCCTGGATCTGTTCCTGGGGCCTTTTTCTCTACTCATTTTTTGCCACCATCCTCCGCCTACTCACCTTCACCTAGGTGTTTTCCTCATTTCCTTCTTCTTTCTCACTCTCATGGTCCTTCAGGGCCCAATCCTACGTTTCTGCCTCAGATCTCCATCCTCTTTCATCTGCTCTCCTTGCCACTGCCTAGATCAGGCCATCAGCCCCCATCTGGATTACCATGACCACTGCCTCCCTCATTTCCCTGCCTCCAGACCTATTCTGCTCAATCCATCCTCTATGTCCCAGGCCAAAAGAGTTGTTTCCCTTTTTTGTTTTGTTTTGAGTAGTGGGGATTGAATGTAGGGGAGCTTTACCACTTGCTACAACCTCAATGCTTTTTATTTTAAGACAGGGTCTCACTAAATTGCCAAATCTGGCCTCAAAGTTGCTTGTGATCCTTCTGTCTCAGTCTCCCAAGTTGCTTGGATTACAAGTATACCTCACGGTGCCTCTCAAAATTTTATCGTGAGCATTCTTCAACAAGTAGAAGAGGGGTTTGGAATGTGACTCTGTGGTAAAACACTTGTCTGGCATGCATGAGGTCCTGGATTTGATCTCTAGCACCACCAAAAGAAACACACACACACACACACACACACACACACACACACAAGTTGAAAAGGATTTTGCAATGAATACCCAAATACCCACCACCTAGATTCTGTCATTAGCATTTGACCATAGTTGCTTTATCAAATATGTTTCTATCTACCCATCCCTTTATCAGTCCATCTTGTAATTTTATGAATTTTAAAGTACATTGCAGACATTCAAATGATTTTAAAAAACTGAATCTGACCATATCAGGATTAGCTGGAACTTTCAGTGATTCACTTTCTCTGGAGGATAAGGACTGACATCCACATTGTGATCTGTAAGTGCCTCCAATCTAATCCCTCCTCTTGCCTGCTTCCCATTTTTCACTCTAGTAAAACCAAACTGCATAAAACTCGCCACCCACCACACTACCTACCATCTCCCTGACCTGCTTTTGTTCCTTCTTATGGGCTTGTCCTCAGCTTCCAGGACTCAAATACCTAATCCCAAAAAGCCTTTCTTTATTTCCCTCCTCCTTTCCCTCACTGGTTTGGATGCATCTCCTCTCTAAGCATAGAATAGCCCCAGGGCCATATTTCAATTATTGGACGTATTTCCACGAATCAATGATCTGTTCATGTCTCTCCCACCCTCACCTCAACTGAGAGCTTCCTGAAGTCAGGGATCTTGTTCTATTTGCCTATCATCCTTGACATCTGGAACAATCTGTGGCATATGCAGGTGCTCCATAAAGATTTGCTGAGTGATTGCATGACTAGTCTGTCCCTTCTGACAGCACCTCTTGCCTTTGTACCGGCTTCTTCCTCACAGAATGGATCCAGTTCTTCAGTGTGCATCCCAGAGGATAAGAATGAAGCTGGGTGTGGTGGCCATGTCTATAATCCTGGCTACTTGGGAGACTGAAGTAGGAGGATCACAAGTTGGAGGATAGCTGGGCAAATGACTGAGACCCTGTCTCAAACTAAAAATGAAAAGGACTGGGGATGTAGCTCGGTGGTAGAGGGCCCCTGGTTCAACCCTCAAACCACAGCTCCCCCCCAAAAGGAAGATGAAGAAGAAGAAAATTCTAAAAAGGAAAAGAAAGAATGCGGAGAGAGAGAGAGAACACTGAATGCTATCAATGTTCTCCATTCAAAGACCCCTGGGAACACACTTGCAGTTGAACAAGTTAAATTTATTATTCCTTGAGGAAGGGAGAATGCGCTCCATATGCAATCATGGGACATCTCAATAAGTGTGTTAGGAAAAAAAACACCTATTATGGGATTTATGGAAGAGGAAACTAGAATGAGGATAAAACTGTAATTGGTTAAAAAAAGAAATAGGAGTCAGACACAGTGATGCACTACTGTCATCTTGGCCACTTAAGAGGCTGAGGCAGGAGGATCACAAGCTTGAGTATAGCCTCAGCAATTCAACTTAGTGAGATCCTATCTCAAAATAAAAATAATAAAAATTTGGAGATGTAGCTTTGTGGCAGAGTGCCCCTGTGTTAAATCCCCAATATCACACACACACACACACACACACACACACACACATGCACACACACATCCAGTGGTCATCCCATAAATTGGTCAAAAAAGCATCTTCTCTTTTAGCAGAGGTGTTTGGTATTTTATGGATGGCACAGTTACCATGATTTTTTTGGTCTGTGCTCAGACAAACTTATCTTGTTTGTCTCACTCTATCATGATTTCAGGGTAAATTTGTCTGAGGTTGGTATTTTCTAGGGCAGTTTATGCCTAGGAGGAGAATAAAAGTGTTTGGGGTGAGTGTCAGGCCACCTTCTGAATAGCACAGGCTGCTCTGTTTTCCTGTCTGAGTGCTTAGGTGGGGAACTGGGGAATAGATGAATTTGTGTGGTTGGGAAATGTGTGTTCATGTGTTTAGAAACCAGTTCACAGCAAAAACTCTTTAAGCAGGACAAGTCTTGAGTTTATCTGCAAGGTATCCAACCCCCAACCTAGCCATAAAATCCCACTTTTCATGGCCATGAAAAGTGACAGGTAACCTGGGCCCTGGTGAAGCTGACAAGTCATTAGGGAGGAGTTTTGGTGGCCTTGACTGGGGCCCCCTGCAGGCCTCTCCTATCTGGAGGTGTCTTGTTCTCTCAGGGCAGAGACTCTGAAGCTTGTTGTCTTGGCTGGGCTGTTTTTGTTTGTCATTCTGCCTTGTATCACAATCTCACAGTGACTCCCATACCTACTCATTTGAGCCCTGAGGAAAACCTATTAGATATGAATTCTTTGTTGGTTCTGTGATAGTGGCCTCTGACCAGACGGGTTCAGCTCCCTGGACCCCAAGGGCCTTTTTGTCTCTGCTCTTTGCCTTTTGGGGTGGTGATCTCACCCAGGCTGTCAGTTTCAGGGATCCAGTGACTCACTGTGGGATAAATCAACAACCTGCCAGATGCCTGGTTCCTGAGTTCTCTGGGGACGCTCTCCAAGGATGTGGGGCCATGACCTTTCATCCTCAGTCCAATGCTTCTGTGTATTAGTGATTCCCTTTTCCTGGTAGGGACCTTCACATTTCCTTCAAATCAGACATCTCTGATGTTAATGCCTCCTGCTTTCACTTCCCCTTTCTGACAAAGGCAGACTCTCCTGTTCTTAAATGTTTTTTATCACCCTCCCACCTCCACCCACCCCCACCACACATACACACACACACACACACAATATGCCTGGCTTTCTTTTTCACATTCTATGTCCTGCCCTTCTCTTCCTTTAGGTTCAAATCTTCTCTTTACCAGAGGTGTTTGGTTGCTGTAAGACCTTGGACAAATTACTTAACTCTCTGGGCTTTAGTTTCTGCATCTGTCAACTGTGGGTAATGATAATTGCCTTTTAGTATTGTTGTATGGATTATTTCTAAAAACTATACAAGTAATTAAATTCATTTGCAAAGAATTTAAATGAGACAGGCACAATGAAAGTCTCATTTAACTACTGTCTCCCTAAATCCTAATGATGTAGTCCTGCAGGACATTTTTCTGAGCATTTATATAAATACTTATGTACACATAGAAATATATACGTGAATGTGCATATATGTATGTTTGTGTTTTTGAAATAGCTATTAAGTAAGGATAATGGAGATGGGAGGATATTTGCTTGAGGACCAAATGAGGTTGTGGTTTAAATAAAAAGTTATATCTTTCATAAACCAATAGATAATGCCTAAAATTGGAAGAGCATGTAATTATTAATATAATCCTGGCACATAGAAACAAACACCAAAAACAAATGAGCTAAGAGTTGAAAGTAGAGAGACAGGGGTGAGGGTTGATATTTTTCCTAATTAACTCATCTAATTATTTGACTTTTTATGGCATGTATAACTTCAATTAAAATTCCAGAAATAATCCTATTATGTTCTGTGTTCCTTTTTTTCCCCCACCAGCCACATCAAGCTGTACTCCCTCACACTGCCTGCCGCTCTCTATTCTGTGCGCTTCCTGGTCTCTCACACTTTTTCCAATTCACTCTTTACCTGCTGTCAGAATGTAACATGTTCAGAGTGCATTCCTTCCCCACTTAAGAACTTTCTGGACTTGCCCAGGATAAAGGGTTGCTGCTAAGCGCTTGGCAAGGCAAGCTCCAGGTCCCTCTGGGCTCCGGCCCCAGGCAGGATGCCATGCTCCATCATGGCACGCACTGTAATTCTCAGCTGTGAGCTGTGCCTGACACCTCGTCTCCAGACACCTCGTCTCCCTAGCTGCCTTGACTCTATTCTCCCTGTTCCCCCTACCAAAATCCTTTCCTTGTGGGTTATTTCTTTAATATGAATCATAACTCATAGTACTCAATATTCTGCACTTTTTTCTTTTAACCATGGGTCCTAGAGATTGTCTCATGTCAACTCAAATAGGTTTTCCTCATTCTTTGTTTTGTTTTGGTGCTGGGAATTGAATCCATGGCTTTACGCATGCTAAGCACGCTCTACCATTGAGCTACACCCCCAGTCCTTCCTCATTCTTATTAAATACTGATACATGGATTAAATTACCTAATGTATGTGAAAGCACTTTGGATGTCATCTGGCATATAGGTATGCTATGAATATTTCTATTTCACTTAAGTTTCTATCACCCCAACGTAATGGAGAAACACCTTAACTTAACTTCAACACCATACACTATAGTTGTAAGATCCCTCCTAACCCTCACAACCACAAGTTTTAAGTGGATCATGAATTTAATCTACTGTCCTCCCCATCATTTCTTTAGCTTCTCCCTCCAGTTCCCTTCACATCCCTCCTTTGTTCTCTTTCACACACCCACTCTCCCAAGTACTGTGCAAGCTGGCTTTTGCCTGAAAGGTCCTTTTCCACCGCCTCCCACCATCCACAGGAGAAAGGTTTTCCCTCTTCCCAGACATCCCCTGTGAAAGCTTCCCCAAGCTGCCCTCCCCCAGAGGAGCCCTCAGGCCTTGTTCCACGCCTGTGTCTGGTTTATACAGCTCACATCTCTCCTGGACTGGAAGCTCATTCTTTTGAAGGCCGACTGTCTTAATACCATCAGTGCTCAGCATGTCACCTGACACAGAAAAAGTGGCCCATAAATATGTGTAGGATGAAAATCCTCAACATCCTAAAAGTCTAACCTCTCTTCTATTTAACATGCCACCTACAGAAACTGCTGCTGTTATAGTATAAAAGACAAAGTAGAGATTTGTTGTTCTTACTAGCTGTGTGATTTGGGGCAATTCACTTCACTTCTTGAGCCTCAGTTTCTTGATCTGTAAAATGAGAGTGATGACATTTATGAAAAACAAATGCTGAAATAAAACATAATGATGTTCCAAAACGCAAAAATATTATTATATCTTCTTCAATTTCATTCCCAGCTTTATATAGTTCGATGGAATCCTCTCACCACATCCAGCTTCTTCTGCTAGATTCCCTCCTCCCTGTGTTTGCTCCTCGCTCATTTCTGATACTGTTGTTCACTGCCCCATCCCCTCCATCTGACCCAGTGGGCCCTGCTCTGCCCTAATTCCTCTTTAGTGTCCTCTTCGCTAGCCTTCACCTTTCTCCTCTCAGGAACAGATCTGTCTTTACAGCCTCCTCAGAGCCATCCCAAGAGCTTTTGAGGGATCTTTTGCTTCTGCTTCCTTGAAGCCCCTCCCTGCCCTTCCTGCCCCACACGCCACCCTGGAGGCAGGGGAGCTGGGCATGGGTGTGGGTACCTCTTCCAAGCCCTGGTTTCAAGGACGCTCACAAAGGTGCTCAGAGATGGCAGATAAAAGGGTGCGAGAGGCCACGCTCTGCTCAGGGAGCGGCTTGATGAGGGGAGCCCCAGAGTCCAAGGCAGGTCCCCGGACCAGTTTTCTTCCCAGAGATGCAGGGTGGGACAAGGCAGGGCTGGAGGGGTGAGTTGGGGGGCACCTCTAAGGCTCTGGAGGAAGTCAGAGGAAAAGGCTGCTGCATTAATTGGCAGGCTGCATGCCAGCAGCATGCCTGTGATATTTTGGCAACAAGTCACCGGGGAAGAGGAAGGAAGGGAGGGAGGGAGAATCTATCATGTGGGCCAAGTCCCAGAGGCACATGGGGCTGGCTTTCAGCTCTTGAGGCTTTTCTAGGTCACTCTGTGTTGCTGTCTCCCTCAATGGGTCTCCTTGCTCTGCCTCACACTTCCTTTCATGATTCTGACTTGGTTTCTCTGACTCATAGTCCATGTCTCTGATACTCTTTGTGTCTCTGTGTCCCTGGGAGTCAGGAGTCAGGGTTCCAACACTGTGCTGGGGGAAGATGAACTCAAGCCCTGATTCTGCCCCCAGGCAGACTTTGATCTTGAGAAAATAGGCCACTTATTCTGCCTGGCCCCCAGGTTCCTCCCTGTAACTGGAATGCTACACACTCTCCTTGAGTAGGTAAGAGAAGGGTGAAAAATTTTTAAAAAGTTTGAAAATTATAATTTGCTAATATTAATTTGAACTACTCTTGTTCTTTTTGATTCTGCCACCACTCATAATGTCACGTGCTGACTGAGGGCTGCACAGTTCAAAACAGGCAGTTGAGCTTCACATGTCCAGCATTTAATTCTTAATCTTCCCAGTCCAACTGCTGGCAGTCCCGTCGTCTCAGTGGTGGGGCCAAATCCCCTCCAATATTCTGATTCCTCTTTTGCTGTCATGACTTATGTCCAATCCAGCAGCAAACCATCAGCTCCCGTTAATACATGTCCAGAATCAGTCCTTTCCTAGCATCTCCACACCTCCATCCCCTGCCAGGCTCACCTTACTCGGAACTAAAGGAAGTGTTTACAACAACCTCAAGCCCTGCACAACCTGGTCGTCTCTCTCACTTCCTACTACTCTTTCTTTCTTTCTTTCTTTCTTTTCTCCTTCTCCTTCTCCTTTTTTGTGCAGGGGTTTCAGCCCAGGGACACTTTACCACTGAGCCACAATCCCAGTTCTGCAAACCCCTGCTTATTTTTTTTTTTTTAGGCAGGGTCTCGCTAACTTGCCTTGAACTTGAGATCCTCCTGCCTCATCCTCCTGAGTCGCTGGGATTATAGGCATGCACCACTGTGCCCAAGCAAGCTAAATCTTAAACACACCAGCAGCTTCTGCTTCAGAGCCTTTTCCTCTGCCTTTCCCTTCATCTGGAACAACTTCCTCCAGAAAAGCACTTGAGTAATTCTCTCACTTTCTTTGAAACTTTGCTCAAATATAACCTATTAAAATTGTAAACCTGCCCATTCCATCCAGCATTCCCTATCCTCCTTCTTGACTTTAAATTGCTTTATGGTACAGCTTGAGTATCCCTAATCCAAAAATCTGTAATTAGAGATGTCCTCAAATTTGAAATTTTTGAGTGCCTAAATAACTTCATAAGTGAAAAATTCTACACCTGACCTTCTGTAACAGATCACAGTCAAAATGCAGACACATTCAAAATATTGTATTGCTGGGTATGGTGGCATACATACCTCTACTTCCAGTGACTAGAGAGGTTGAGGCAGGAGAATCACAGTTTGAAGCCAGTCTCAGCAACTTAGTGAGGCTCTAAGCAATTTAGCAAGATCTTGTCTCAAAACAAAAATTAAAAGGGCAGGAGACTGAAGATATAGCTCAGTTGGTAGAGTGCTTATCTCAAATGCACGAGGCCCTGGGTTCAATCCCCAGCACCACACACACACAAAAAAAATTAAAAGAGCTTGGTTTATGACTCAGTGGTGGAGTGCCCTTGGGTTTAATTCCCAGTAGTACTGTTAATAAATAAATATTTTAAAAATAAAATATTGTATTATATAAAATTACTTTTAGTTTCAGATTATGTTTATAAGGTACATATGAATCATAACTTAATTTTGTGTTTAGACTGGATATCTCTGCCAAAATATCTCACACCTGACCTTCTGTAACAGATCACAGTCAAAATGCAGACACATTCAAAATATTGTATTGCAAATATATGCAAATATTCCAAAATCTGAAAAATTCCCAAATCATTTCAGGTCCTAAGCATTTTGGATAAGAGCCACTCATTGGTACCAACTACATGTCACTTATCTATTTGTTAACAATTTGTTTCCTTAAGAGGGCTGGTTCCTATGTGCTTTAATCTCTGCTGAATCCTTAGCTCCCAACACTGTTTCTGGTACATAATAGGTACTTAATAAATATTTGTTGAATGGATGAATATAAATTATTTTCTTAGATCCTTAAAACAATTCTTTGATGTAATGTATGTAATATTTTTACTCTATAGTCACAAAGCTAGCAAGAGTTCAGTTGAATCTTGAGATGCCACTATTTCCAATCTGTGTGTATATAACTTCATACTGTGCAATTTAATACTTAATTTAGCCAGAAAGATGAAAACATGAGTTATTTCAGTGTGTTTTTTTGTTGTTATTGTTGTTTGTTTGTTTTTGGTACTAAAGCTTGAACCCACAGATACTTTAGCACTGAAACTACATCCCAGGTTCTTTTTATTTTTTAGACAGGATTTCTCTAAGTTGCTAAGGCTGTTCATGAGCTGGAGATCTTCCTGCCTCAGCCTCTTGAGTTGCTGGAATTACAGGTATGTACCACTGCACCCAGCAATTATGTCAGCTTTTAAATGAGGGAGTTTGAGCCTGGTGTGACGGCACACACCTTAATTTCAGCACCTAGGGAGGTTGAGACAGGAGGATCCCAAGTTCAAGGCCAGCCTCAGTAACTTAGCGAGGCCCTGTCTCCAAATAATAAATAAATATGTGTGTGTGTGTGTGTGTGTGTGTGTGTGTGTGTGTGTGTGTGTGTGTGTATAAAGGACTGGCAATGTATCTCAGTGGTAAAGCCTGCCCCCACCAGCCACCTCGGGTTCTATTCCCAGTACCTACACTCTCTCCCCCAATTTAAACAACAAAATAAATGAAGGGGTTTGGACTGGTGGATTTCCCATCTGCTGTAAGATGAGGCCGGCTCCTTCCTCCGTTGCTTCCTCAACTTCTTCAGTCCAAGTTCTTCTCCCTCTTCCCCACTTCAACATTTCCTGAAGTCCAGGGAAGAGACGTTAAATGGTTTATCAAGTCTATTGGAAGACTGAATCACAGAATCATGGGAAACCTTTCTGTTTTTAGCTTTCTACACTTCATCCTTCCTGCTGGCTTAGCCTCTGATTTTGTCCAGGAAATAGGATGACAACAAATCAAAAAGAAAGAAGAGAGAAGGAGAAAATGTGGTGGAGAGGGCAGGGAGGGAGGTAAGTAGAAGAGAACAGACAGGTAAGTGCATGTTTGGGAATATTCAGCAGAGGAGAGAGGCGGTAGGAAGTCTCATCACTCAGTCTTCATCTCCTCTCTTATGATCTCCTCTCTTGTGATCCCATCTCAACAGCTAAAGCTCATTAAGAGAGCCTTTCCCGTTTCAGTAATTGCATCTTGCATTGACCCACTTGTTCACTCCAGGAGTTAGAAATTCATCCTTGATTTTCCTTGCTTTCATCCCACAAAGACCTCTTTAACACTTTCGTCAGTTCTATCTACACAGTATATTTCTGCTCCCACCAGCTCCACTGAATCCCAATAACTCAAGCCAACAACATCTCTTGCCTAAATTACTGGAATGTTTTCCTCTCCTCAGGATGACCGCCTTGTCTAGATCTGGGGGATGTCATTAGTATGTAGTAGGCCTGGGTCTTCCCCATTACACTCTTGTCTTAATTTACTGCTCAGAACCAAAGACTATTTGATTTAGTACCTGCTTGTGTCGTCATCATTATCTGTTCTTTAGCCCTCAAATGCTTTTCCTTCCTCTCTGTGCGTAATGAACTCCTTGTCTTTCAGGTTTACCTTTAAATGTCACCTCCTTGGAGAGGCCTTCCTCAAGCCTTCATCAAAATTAACCCAGGCTGTTAGTATCTGTGCTGGATACCAAGTTATCAGATTTCGCAAATAAAAATAAAGGATGGCTGGGTGTGCCACAGCTCAGGAGGCTGAGAAAGGAGGATCGCGAGTTCAAAGCCAGCCTTAGCAATGGCGAGGCACTAAGCAACTCAGTGAGACCCTGTCTTTAAATAGAATACAAAATAAGGCTGGGGATGTGACTTAGTGGTTGAGTGCCCTTGAGTTCAATTCCTGGTACTAAAAATAATAAATAAATAAATAAATAAATAAATAAAAAGGATGCCCATTTAAACGTGCATTTTAGATAAATAATGAATAATTTTTTACTATAAATATGCCTCATTCAATATTTTAGGATACTTTACACTAAAAAATTCCTTGTTCAGGAAATTCAAATATAAGTGGGCATCCTGTATTTTCGCTGACAACCCTAGATACGTGAATTGACTTCATTCTCCTTCTATTTGGAGAGGTTGGAAATTAAAAACCTCCATTTCTCAGAAATCCTTGCAGCTATAATTGTGCATATAAATTAATTCCTTCCAATTAGATGTATTTGGATGATCTTTGAAAGGCAGAAGGGAGGTGGAGACCACTGTCCTACGGAAAAGGGTGAACAAGCCCCAGTAGACATAAGAAGTCCCTGTGGTTAGGCCAGTGGGGTAGGGCTGTTATGCTAATAGCTGCAGCATTTCTGACCTATAATGATTGACTTTGAAGTCAAGAGTCCAGTTAAGACCTCCTGACTTAATCCTCCAGCCTTTTCAATGACTTTCTTATCATCTACTTTCCTGAATCAAATACCTTGCTGCTTAAAGTACCTACAGTAGCTTCTGCTTCCTGCCCTGAGGCCAACCTGACACAGTTTTCATCACTTTGCACTTTCCTTCATTTCACAGGTTGTATACACTGTGTGCTTGTTCAATATCTCCCTTGCCTAGAGATTTGAGGCTACCTGAAAATACCATCCCATCCCTGGATTACTGTGCATGGAACTCTCATTTTTTCCTTCTATTCCTTGTGAAGCTGGACCTAAACTCTAGACATATTGTGAATGCTCAGTTAATATCTTTTAATTGAAATATGCCTAAGATAAAGGAAGTAACCTACTCCTGCACACTCCCAAAGGATGAAGATCAGCAAGGTTCTTCCATTTACATGTAAGTTGTCTTGAACAAACTACATCACTTCTCTAGGCCTCAATTACTTATCTAAAGTATTAAACCACATGGTGTTAATGTGCCTTTCCACTCTAATATTCTACTAATATATGATTCTTTAAACTCTCTCGTAGAGGAGCTACAATCAAATTAGCTAAATTTGGTGCACTTGGAAATCCTTGTACATGTTTGGAAGACATATTCTCCCTGATGAAGAAGTGGACATGGAAGTGAGATGCTCCTCTTGCGTAAAAATAATGTGAGGGGGAAAACAAGAGTTAGCAAAGGAAATGGAAGCCAGTCAAGGTGGCACACACCTATAATCCCAGCAACTTGGAAGGCTGAGGCAAAAGGATGTAAGTTCAAAGTCAGCC